>ML822836.1:0-30067 GCA_009831015.1 Picea engelmannii
CTTTCGTAGGGTTCCACGGTCTCAAAATTCCCTTCTAATGGTTCATTTCTCTCTTCTTTTATTCTTTATTTTCTTGCTCAATCTGTCTCTTCTACTTAGTCCTCTCTCGTTCCTACCAATGAAAATAGAACCATTTGTTGGGTTTCTATTATTCTTTCTGTACCATTTGACTTATTGACTCAGGGTTCATGTCTTTCGGGTTTCCAACAAAGCCTCTAAAACTATCGGCCCTCTTGGTAAACCAGAAGGCAACGCAACACACAAAATGGGCCACACAGTCTCACCCAAGATAGCTTTAATGGGTTGTTGTAAGAATCATGCGTTTACAACCTAGGATTGAGCGCGAGATATGGGGTCTATATTATGAACCATTTATTATAACTTGTGATTGCAGCCTACTATTAGTCACGATTATGCAGTAACCTTCATAGCTTATTCCCTCAATATCGCAACAACATTTAAACAAGAAATGTAATAACTCATTCATTCATTAAGCACACCAAATAACTATTGAAAATATGATAAATATATGCATGAATTCATCACATCACACATATGTTACGATGGTTCACCCCCTCCTGGGCTATGTCCACAAAGATTTTGCTCTTGGCTCTTTTATTATGGTAGTTCTACATATCCAGCATCACGCGCTTACAATCCTCCTCAGATGGATAATATCTATATGAGACGAACTAGATCACACCAGGCTCCTCATCCTGCGATCTAATCCTCAGATCTTCCTTCTTTCCTCTCCTCTCGCTCAACAACTTAAAAAATAGTACATAACAACATTACAATTCGCATCGACTCGTACAAATATATGATGTAAATATAATGCCTACCAAGAAAAAAAGGGGAACCCCTTACGATACCTACGTATCTGTATTTATACATTTCAGGTTCTTCAGCCATTTACAATACATTCCCAAAACCCTAACCCTACCAATGTTAGGTCTTCCTCTCATGTGCTCGTGCTTCTCCTCCTTCTAGTTGTCGCTCTCCTTGTGCACGCTTTCTTGCATGCACACATGTTGTGTTTCCTTCCAGTTGTCACTTTACTTTCTGCGTGTTTTCTTTCCCCACGATCATCCTATTGAGCACTCAACACACCCTAAAAGTCTATGTCCATTTTTCACTTTTGGGTACCACTTGATCCTTTGCACTGTCTGTTTTTCCTTCAGTATGAAACTAATACCTACGCTTATTTTTGATATTTGGTTTTTCTAAAGTTTTCTTAAACATACAACAAAGAATCATCTTAACCATTAAAGGGTATTTAACAACTACTTAAGGAATAAAAAAACTAAATATTTCCCCAATGCACTTAGAAGTTCGACATCGGTAAAGATTAAAGGCGACACAAATCGTTTGAGAATTTTAAAATAGCCAAGCACTGATAGATGATGCCAAAAGAGGGGGAAACCCCCTCCTTCTACATGGCCTCGTATCTATTAGACATCATCTGCACTAGGAATGTTTTCTCTGGAATGAACTTGAACTGGCACTCCTCGGAGCTCCCTATCCATGTATACTTCAGCATCTTATGGGATAACAACTACAAAAAATCCTATGCCCTTATTTGTGAGCAGTTTATTACACGTATCTATTTTTTGCTGTTTAGGAAAGAGTGCCCTAGGCTGTTAAAAGAAGCAAAATAGGTTATATCCAAAATGGGTCACTAGTATCTAGACGAGCACGAAACCTATATTAGCGTTTTCAGAGCCATAGGGGCACCCCATTTGTTACCCATATATGTTCCCAACTGACTAGTGTTAGGGGAAATTTTCTACCAGACCATCCTACAAGGATACAATGCCACTTTAGTAAAGGACACGAAGTGGGCCTTCAATTCGTATGGGTTTCATATTGGCTTCTACATGGTCAAAGATACCGTGCATGCTAAGCAAGAAGGGTTGAGTCAACTAGAATTCCAGTTCCTCACTGGCCGATTTCTCAAACACGATCCCAAGGGCCTAGTCCTACAACATGCATCGCAAGTATCATCCTGTTGGCCTTATTCCCTTGATCGGTTCGAAGATGAAATTTTCACCAAAAATTCTCAAGATTGGTATGAAGTGGCGTCAAGGAGGGCTGATCCTCGAATGACTAGATTCAAAGCTATGAGTTGGGAAGAGAAAGCGACATATTTGGAGAAGACAAATAAAGAAATTCTCAGGGCTCGAGAAGGAACTGTAGCATCTGAACCAGGTGAAGGAATAGGCGATCCCCAAGAGGACATCGAGGTGGCGACAGTTTATCTGGAATCCCCGTTACAAATCAGGGATTTCCCTAAAGTTCAAGCTGCATAGGGGATGGGTGTACTTTTGTACCAGCAAATCCAACTACTAATGAAATAGATGCAGGATGATCCTTATCTTATCACAACGCCGATGCTTCTACTTGGTACTCGATAAAGAAGCCTGACGATGTCGAGAGGCCCCGATTCCATAGACCTTGGGAACACTGATGGGCTAGGCAACACTGGATCCACAACATCGCCGGTTGACAACTCCCCTGTGGACTGGACAAGCCAAATAAATACAGTCTGGGTGTCAATAGAAACACAAGCACCTAATCCCCTCAAAAAACTTATACATATATATAGCGATGAAGAAAGCTCGGAACCATCTCACGACTCCCCTGTGCGTGTCCAAGAAGAAAAGGGTCCTAAGAAAGTTTCCTTCCCTGAGCCCAAGTTTCAAGACGAGGAGGTCTCGCAAAAGAAAATAGAAGCCGAAAGCGTTCTCGGCACAAAATAACCCAATGAATCAGAAACCGAAGAAGATCCGAATGATGAGCCAAAAACGAAGGAGACAAAGAAAGGATCCCCGCAAAAGGAAATCAACAATTCTATGGCCGATGAGAAAATATGTAACGAGTCTATGCCCGACACCTCTATGTTGCCCAATACTCAAATCCCCAATGGGAGACAAGTAGAAGTCGGTCCCACAAGGTGTAGTGAGGAAGTTCAAGAGCCCAATATTGAGCAAATATACACCACCGTTTGTTTGGGAAACAAACTAACGTGGGGTGATCAACAGATACTAGAGCTAGTAGACGAGGTAGCATATATCTATGCGATCTCCTATGATCAGAAGAGAAAGGCCATTGTTCAAAGGACTGGGAAGAAAAGAAGGATCTCGTTGGATCACTCCATCTTAGTTACTACAGAGGAGAACTTGATCAACACAGTAGATGCCCGGACATTTGAACTGATCGGCATAGGGAAATCCCTCTCAGATTCCACCTTGGACAGAGCCCAGAGAGACGAAAAGGAACTAGCCATCGCCCTAAAGAAGCTCGAGAACTTGTGCCATCTTGCTGAATACTACAAAGGCACCACATAGACCACTGTGTATCTGAAAGGTGAGTTCGTAGGAGTTTACAATGAGTTTAAGAAGGAGAGACACTTGTTAACCGAAAACATATCTGAGTTCCAGGAGGACACTCTCATGGCACTCACAACATGAAAGGATATGGAGCGATGGTATGAAAGGGTGCAACAAGCGGTAGAAATAGTCGAGTACATTGAGGCAGTCCAACAAGGCCGAGATAAGGAAAAACATGACATTCAAATGACAGGCAAAAGTAGTCTTAATTGCATGAAAAGATCAACTGAGTACTGGGCTAAGATGTCTCGGGACCCACATTGAGAGATCCAAGAAAAATGGACCAGGTATAAGAAGCATTGGGATAAAATTAAGAAAATAATGAAGGATGCCAGGATCCCTGAGTTCGGCACCCCTAATAATTTAATTGACTTGAGCGACGTTGTCAAGATGCATGCCGAACAAGATGCACTATGGGCCAAATATTTCACAAAAATAGTCGATGCTAGGCTAGGGAAAGCACGCTAATTCACAAAAGATCCGATCAGAGCCCGAACCATGCTACAGTAGCTGAAATTCAGTTTAGTAAAGTACCAGGTGGATGCAGTAGACATTAGGGGAATATATACAGCCCCGATGGAACAACACAAATTTCCATGGGCCCAAACTTGTGAAGAACTATTTGTCAGCTGTACTGAATACGAGAGAAGTCATCCTTTCCATGAATTATCTCTGGACGACTGTTAAAGAAGCTGTTAGAAGATAACGCCATGTGGCATTTTTTTTTTTGTTTAAACTGCACTTAGCCATTAGTTTCGGTTAAAAATTTATGTTATAAATAAATACACCGGCCAATTAGCAAAGGGTCGATGGTTTTTGTAAGAACTCTTTCTTTTTGGTTGTTAAGAATTATTTTGAGACTGCTATGAATCGAGAAGTCCTTCTAGACCAAAGAAAATATATTTTCATCAAATGCATGTGATTGGACTTGGAGAATAACTACTTCCTATTCTGTTTCATGAATGATGCAGTAATGAGTAAGAGAAATTAATTTTATTGTCAAGTTATCTGGTGCAATGTATTGATGCTCTTTAGTTTAATGATGAAGATAAATCATTGTGTGATTATGTGATGCATGGTTATGGTATATGAATTATTTTTCTTGCCATTATCTTATTACATATGTGATTTCTTTCTGATAGTTAGTTTCTCAGACAATAATTGGATGCTCACATGGTTAATGTATTAGTACTAGGCCTATGGTATAGAATACTTGTCTGCATGTTGAGCAACGGGTTATCCCAAGCTTAAACTCTTCCCCAGTAGTTAAAACTTAATCTTGTTGTGTGTCAATTTGGTTTATACTGGTTTGCATCTCTCATATCATCCCCACCCAAGAGAAAATATAGAAGAAAACAGTCCTAACTGAAGGAAGAGACTTCACAAGAAAACACAAAAATCCCATCGATAAATTGGTCATATCGCAAGATCTGGAGAACCATTCCATTTTAAATGCTGCAGAGTCTAATTGGGCCTCAACGACGGGTTTGGTTCCTACTTTTGAGTCAAGGGATTTAAGACCCATAAACACATCCTTCTTTCTGCTTCAGCTTGCTGCCAACATAGAGTCTGTATGGGAGATTGACCAGAGATTCAACTGACTAAAGGGAAAGTTAAAATATCTCATGACTGATATGCAACATCGACACCTGTTTGTCAACTCATTACTCCCACATTTGAAATACCCTTTACGATAACAAAAATTTCAGACACAGGTAGAGGCTCTGTAGGCAACCTTACAATTGGAAGAGAACCAGTACCAACAGACAGACCCAACTATCGAGGAATTGAAGGAGGATTTGAACAATCTAATGTTTCAGCTGAACCAGAATAAGAACAAGGACAAATGAGAACCCATTTGGTGTACCACGTGCAGGACAGAAGGACACCAAAAGAATGAATGTCCAACTTTCACGCAGTATATGAAAACATGAATGCCAAATCCATTACCAACAGGAGGATTATGGTGCGAAATATGTAAGAAATCGGGTCACGACCCTTACCACTGCACGATGATGCAGAAATACCAGACAATCCCAAAGAGTTCATATTGCACCTTTTGCAAGTCGGTGGGCCACGACGATAAACATTGTAGAACTATGGAGCTGATGTGAAAAAGGACATCAGATGCATATAGGGTACATGATGAAATGTTGATTGGGCAAGAAGCGCCACAGTTCAATCAAGTCCCAAATCCATACAAGACTGCGCAACAACAATATAATACTGCGCAACAACCATACAATAATGCACAGTTGTAGTACAACCCGACACAGCCTCAGTACAATACCGCACAGTATAATCAAGCGCCTTAGTATAATGTGATGAGAGGTGATCAAGCAGGCTATAGAGGAAGAGGACAAGACAGAGGAGGTTTCAGACGAGGTACAAGACCAATCACATGTCACAATTTTCAGAAATAGGGACATTATTCAAGGGAATTCCCACTTCCACCAACAACTTGTATGTATTGTCACGCATTGGAACATGATACAGAGGAATGTCCGACACTACTAGTGAATATTCAGTAAAAGAGGAACCAGAACAACCAGAATGTTCAGTGGATTTTAGCCGAAGAAAGGGATGAAGGATGGAACATCAACATAGTTACCCACGGAGGAGCTAAAATAGGCACTGACGTAGTTCAACAAGAACCAACACATAACCAATGGGTAAAGAAGAACATTGAACCTAGGAAGTAGTTCAACGCGCAGAAGGAAAAGGATATCTTTAAAGAGGCTAGACAAGAATTTCAGAAGGAGGGCACAACATCGACTTCAATTACGTAGCATAACAAGGAAGCACCAGAATACAAGATGCCTCCATTAGTGGATCATATGAATGAAATGCATCCCACGGGACAAGTAAGTACAATCAAAGGATTTTTGAAATCATGTGTAAAAGTATTAAGTGATCCATCATCTATGAAAATATTGCAAAACATACTAGAAAAGTGTAGCAGCGAGACGAAAGAAAAGCTAGAACCTAAAACAGTTAATCACCTACATAGAAAAAGAAGAACAAGTAGGGAATTTAGACTGAATGCTAACATTAGGGATTTCAATATGGGAGACATTATACTGGATCTAGGATCTGAAGTGAATGTATTACCAAAGAAGACATGGAAATTCATGGGAGAGCCAACATTAAGATACTCACCTGCTCAATTGAAACTAGCAAACCAGCATAGAGTCCTACCAATCGATAGAATGAAAGGAGTGACCGTAGACCTTGATGGAGTATGCATTAAAGTAGACTTTGAAGTCATTGAAATAGTATATGGTACAACACCTTACCCAACATTACTTGGTCTGGATTGGGCGTTTGAAAACCAGACCATAATAAATTTGAAGACTAGGAAAATGACAGCTGAGTCCAGAGAATACAAGGTCATCGCCTCATTAGACCCATCAGAAGGGGAGAGGTTTGCAGAACCTACTTGCCTAGACTTAGAGGAAATTGGCCAGTTGTACAGAACAACTGCACGCGATGAGGATTATGTAAACCCAACTGTAGACTTGCTACTCAGTTGGTGGAGCATTACTTCATGTGCAACATACTCAGACACCGGTTTAGAGAACTGGCAGCAAAGGCTACACGAAGTCTCCATAAGAAGATGTGAAAGAATAGACTGTGCAGTAAGATGGGTCGGCACATAAATCAGGGAACCACCCAGTTTCCACGGAATAAATGATTTGGAAACATTCTTGACACAATACGAATATGTAGTGTTAGAGAACCAAAGAATGTTATCACTTGAATTATCACTAAAGGCCACACCGACAATATGGTGGGTCTCACAAAAAGAGACAATCACAGGTTGGTACCAATGTAAGTGTTTATTGCGCATAATGTTTGATGCATAACATAAAAAAAAAAACCAGAAATATGAAGGACACAGAGCACCAGTGGAATAGTTGGAGGTGAGTAGAATGATGTGGAAAATGACAACACCATAGGAATGGCCTCATCACTTCATACATACTCTAGAGGGATACCAACAAATTGGTATACAGACCAGGACTTGTGCAAAGGAACTACGACATGGACGACATTGCGACAAAATTTCACAGTCACTTTCTCATTCGAGCATGAGAACCCCCACATAGATGCAACCCTTAAACGAATCAGAGGAGTCATATTCATCAAAGAACTAGAAATAGATCTGATCACAAAATAACAACAATGGAATAAACAAATAGTCAAGGAACTTCTATCTTGTTACCACGTACAAGAAGAAGCATCATATGAAGATGATCCACCCGATATTAAGATCGAAGAAGTAGAAGGAAAAAGAGATGTGGAAGGACTACCCATAGAATCAGAAGTCATTTCCACGCCAATCAAGGTAAATAAAGTTAACATCGAGACAACTGAGCAACCCAAAATGGCCAGCATTGGAGATTACTGGGATGAGCAAATAGTAGAAAGTATCACAGATTTGTTGCGTGAATACAGTGACCTATTTCCCACAAGTTTCACAGAGATAAAGGGTATAGCCAGAGAACTGGCAGAAATGAAGATACCACTTAGACCTGATGCGAGACCTATTAGACAACGACCCTACAGATTGAACCCAATATACAAACAAAAAGTCAAAGCTGAACTCGACAGGATTCTTGAAGTCGACATCATAGAACTAGTTGAGGAGTCAGCATGGATAAGTCCAATGGTAGTACAGGACAAGAAACAAGGAGGGATCAAGATATGTGTTGACTTGAGGAATTTGAACGATGCATGCCTACACAACCCATTCCCTACACCGTTCACAGATGAAGTTTTAGAGAACGTGGGGGGACATGAAACCTACTCATTCACTGATGGATTCTCAGGCTACCATCAAATTAAGATAGCATAGGAGGACAGATAGAAGACAACGTTTGCAACATAATTGGGATCTTTCGAATACACATTCATGATGTTTGGACTAAAGAATGCACCTGCAATATTTTCCAGAGTGGTCATCGCAACAATTAAGGAATTCATCCATCAATTTCTTGAAGTATACCTGGATTATTGGATAGTCTATAGCCTATTGAAAATCCATGTGGAAGTTTTACGACTGATGTTAGAAAGATGCAGATAGTGCCAGATATCACTACACATCAAGAAATGCATATTTGGAACACTGTTTGGGATACTATTGGGTCACATAGCATGCAAACAAGGTTTATTAGTAGATCTGGCAAAGATCATAGTCATTGTTAATTTTCCAGCACCAAAAATAATCCGTTAGCTAAGAGCGATGTTAGGACACATATGACACTATAGGAAATTCATCAAAGGATATGAGAAGATCACACCAAAGATGGAAAAGATGTTAAGGAAGGATACAAAGTTTTAGTGGAACAACAAGTGTCAACACAGTCTAGATACCTTGAAGGAAAATATTGTTACCATGTCGATAGTGGTATTTCCATACTGGGAAAAGACATTCCATGTGCATGTAGATGCATCAACCATATAACTTGGAGCTATCTTAGCACAACTAAGAGAGAGAGACTTGGATCACCCGATAGCATTTGTAAGCAGAAAGTTATCAGACTCAGAACATAACTATAACATGACACAAAGAGAAGGCTTGGCCATGGTCTATGCACTGCATAAATTCAGACATTACTTATTGGGAGAGCACTTTAAAATGTTCACAGATCACTCAACCCTGAAATACCTAGTCAACAATCCAGTGTTGGGGGGGATAATCTGTCTATGGTTACTACTATTCCAAGAATTCGACTTTGAAGTAATAGTTAAACCAAGGAAATTGAATGCAGGACCTGATCACCTATCAAGGGTCACAAATGGAGAAGAACCTATGAATCTAGAAGATAACTTTCGAGATGCACAATTATTCTTAGTACAAATTGTTGATGAATACTTTGCATATATAATTCAATACTTGAGTATAGGTACTACACCACAATAATATAGCACCACGCAAAAGAAGAACCTGGTAGTCCACAATGTCGACTATCAACTAATTGCAGGACACCTATACAAAATGGGCGCATATAGCATTATGTGAAGATACGTGTTAGAGAACGAAAGACCAAGATTTTTAGAAGAAGCCCACGAGGGAATAATAGGAGGGAACTATGCAGGTAAAGCTACCGCACAGAAGATATTACATGTAGGATTATGGTGGCCAACAATTCACAGAGACTTGAAGGAGTACTGTCAAAGATGCGATGTATGTCAAAGGGTAGGCAAACCCAACATAAGGGACGAGATGCCATTACGACCACAAGTAACATTAATGAGATTTGAAAAATGGGAAATAGACTTTGTGGGATCAATCAACCCACCAAAAAAAAGAACAGGGGCTAGGTACATCATCACTGCGACGAAATATTTAACAAAATGGGTGGAAGCCACACTTTTAAAAGATTGCAACGCATAAACAACAACACACTTTTTGTTTGAACAAGTAATCACTCGATCTGGGTGCCCAAGAGTTTTTATGAGTGACCAAGGCACGCACTTCATAAACAACACCATCCACATGATGAATTGATAATTTGAAGTCCACCACCAGAAGAGCACACTGTATCATCCACAAGAAAATGGCACAATAGAAGCATTAAAGAAAATTCTAGAGAATGCGCTGAAAAAAATATGTAACGTCAACAGGAGCAACTGGGACCTCAATGCACCTGCATTATTATGGGCATACATGACTACATGCAAAAAATTGATGGGGCACAAACCATTTAAACTGGTTTACGACCAAGAAGAAGTGGTACGATTGGAATTTTTAATACGAAGCTTGCACATAGTAGCCATCAAACAAATGACAGAACGAGGTGCAGTACATGAGAGAATGGATCAGTTACTGACCATGGAGGAAGACCGAATATTGGCAATATTCCACCAACAAGTTCAGAAAGTAAGAGACAAATCTTGGCACGATAGACACATCAAGAAGAAAACATTCAAAGAAGGAGATCTAGTATTGGTGTATGACAACAAATCATTACAACACCCAGGAAAGCTTAAAATGAATTGGTTAGGACCATATGAAGTAAAATCTGTCACAAATGGAGGTGTTGTACAGTTAAGATATTTAGTAGGTGCATAGCTCATAGGAATGATCAACGGGAGCCGACTAAAGTTGTACAAGGAAAGTCGACCACCCACTGCACAGTAAAAAAAAAATCGGAAAGAGAACAAAAAAGACATTCAAATATTCAGACCATGCTGTAGAAGCTCAAATATTCAAATCACGATGTAGAAGATGAAGCCAATTTCTCAGAACTTGCATCGAGGGTCTTTTTACAGACTACAGGCATGAACCCATTCACAGAACCGATTAACCAGCCATACCAGTGGGCAATTGGGCTGGAGAAAACAAGAATTTTAGGTCTGTTGAACCTACCATATTTTGGCTAAGGCCAGTATGAAACAACATGTGTCAAACGGGTGTTAGAAGGCACATATGGAGGGGAAATATGGTTGGACAAGCCTATCCCCATAACTGTTGAGCTTATTGCACAAATAACAAGGTTACCAATTCGGGGTATGGATCCCACGTTGTTTTTGGACGACAAAACCAAGGAAACATCACTAGCAAAAGAGATGAAGAAGAAGTATGGAACCTCCAGGGGAAAAGAGGCATCATCATCAAATGAATCAACAATGAAGCCACACAATTGGGCACAAAAATCTTAGCCTGCAAGCTGCTAAGAAAATGCCGCAGATAGGAAGTACTAGCTGGAGTCATTGCAGTTGCAGCCCAGTGTGTAGAAGGCACCTCAATGAGATGGGTACCATACCTATTGAACTTGTTTCTAGAGGAATGCAAATATGCATAGGATCTAGGCACAAAGTTCCACTACTCATGGTTGATTACCTTAATAGACTTCATGGGATGGCGAGAACCAGGGTATGTAGTTTTTTTTACCAGACCAAAGCTTGTGGGAGCGAAGTATATATTGTTGAAAGCAGGGCCGAACACTAGGCATAAGAGGGAGAATGATATCATATTTGAAGTATACCTACACGACATGCATAAATCCATCAATTGAATGTGGAGAATAAAACCAGAGGCTGTCATGCGGTATGCAGACATCGCCAACTTCCAGGCCACATGACAAACAATGTGGATACAGGTAAGGTAAGATTAAGCTAAACAATGGCTACAGATGCACTAATGCATCATAGAGGGTGATATCATTATGGTAATCAGTGAATGTCCTGACGAATGGAGGATCCCAACCATCAACCGGGAAGTGCTGGAAATAATAACAGAGGAAGAGGCAGAGCAGGGAGCAACGCAACCTCCAGAAATCCAAGTGCCCAAGAGACCAAGAATGGGCCAAGGAAAGACAACACAGAAAGATGAAGAGCCAAAGAAGACAGGTTCCCATAAGGGGAAGAAGGAGAATACACAACCGACTAGGGAACAACAGAAACAGGATGAGGGAGCACAAGAGACCACCCCAAATCTTAACACACAGGAACCAGGGGGAAATAAGAGACCAACCACGTATATAGGAGGTGCGCACAAGAAATAAAAGGCACAATGAGCACCACCAGAATATATGATCACAGAGGACGATGGGGAAATGATTTCCATAATGGTCCAGGATTGTCTAGCCGAGGACTTCGACCATGCAACACACCACAGGGAAAAACTGCAAAAAGAGCTGGTAGAATTGGGACAGTTCCTCAATAAATTTGGGGAAGTACATATATCAAGCAATAGTAGGGGCATAGAGCCATTAGCACCGTAGAAAAAAGGAAGGGTGCAAGAGGAAGAATGACAGTCAGTCCATGGGATACTGCAGCCACACGTAACATTCCATATAAACCCCAGTATGCTGCACATGGATGAAATTGTGGGGCAGACACCTTTGAAAGAATTAATACAAATCCAACTTGTGTTGATGAGGATACCATCATGGGAATTACACAAGTTGTAGGTAAGCTTCAACCACGAGGTACAATCTCATGCACGCAGAGACTTAACCGAATTGAAGAAGGCAACAAAGAAGCGGGACACGCTGGAAATAGTCTATGAGAAGGATAAATATGAGACCGAGGAGGAAAGGGAGTGTCGAAACGGATTGGAGCAGAAAGTGGCAGGAACTTATGAGAAGATTCCATAGGGCGCACAGAGTGAGGAAATCACAACAACAAAAATTATTGATCGGATTGCCCAGGAAATTGATCAATATCAGAAGGAGATCGAGAATCTCTGAGAATAGCTCACACTGACCACTCCACCAGCAGTCAAAGAGAAAAGGAAGAAGGAAGCAACATCATAGCTGCAAGAGATAGAGCAGCAGGTTAGTGTTGTGAGTGGGAAATCCATCTATGGACTAGCACTTAGGGTTTTATCATGCATGCAAAAAATACCTAAAGATTCCCACCTTCTACCGTTATCCTGGACCTAATCCCCATTATTCTTAAGAAAATACATAGTTTAATAAGATCAAGTGAACATACCTTATTTTGGGAATTTGATATCGATCCTTCTTCATGCTTGGTCTCTCTTTGACTGCAACTCTCCTCCCAAGGCTGACCCACATTCACACAAAACAAACAAATAACTCCACATGCATTTGATCTACAGATTAATGGGTTAGAGATTTAATCAACATGTATGCAATAAACCATGAAAAACTCATATGGTGGGAAGGGAAAAGTACTTATTTATTATTAACTTTATTAAATCAAGTTACAATGATGAATCCAACCACTTCTCCATGAACCTAGTCCCGAGCTCCTCTTTAACTGTCCTCCAACTTATTTTCTCTATACTTCTCTTTGCACAAGGATGGATAAAGGTTGGGAGAAAGGGAATGTGAAATTGGGTATAGTTTCTTTACTATGATTCTCCTCTCCAAAATGGGACCCTTAACCCTTCTTTTATAGGCTAGAAGAAGCTAGGTATTTGGTCAAATTTCCGGCCATGCATGGCCGAAAGGTTTAGTAAACTTACCCAAAGTTGTGTGTTCCGTCAACAACTTTCCTTTTTTCATGCTTTTGTAGGTACACGCGGGCTGTCTTAGGTCAGCTAGTGTGTACACGCGTGCAACAATGTAGCAGGGCGCATGGGACTTTATAAAAGGGGTTTTTAAGAAGAGTTGTTCAACAGTGTTTTGGCAAAGAAGGCATCTGAGATGGCCTAATGCCAGGTAAGCATGTCTGGTGAAAATTAGGGTTATAATAGTTATCACAACAACTGACTTGTTTGATAAAGCAACACAACTTTGGACAAGGTTGGAGGAGGATCCACAGGTCCAACAATGGGACAAGGAAGAGGAAAGGATCAATGCATTGATCCAAGAGCTCAAGAAGAAGCATACGACTATATCAATCCCATAACGTGTCAAAGGGATGCAAGAGATTAAGAAATTGCAGGCATAGCTAATCTCTATGCAAACCTAGAAATAAGAGCGTCAGTCTCAAATGGAGCCATTACAAGAGCAGGTAGTAGAAGTTTTGGCACAGGCAAAGGAAGATAAGACATAGATATCATAGACCCAGGAATAATGTGTAGGATTGATCAACGATGAAGTTGCAGTTCAGGTAGTGGACACAATCAAGGAGAAGACCGTGTAGGCACTGACACAAGAAACAGAGCTCAAGGAAACGTTCCAGACGATCACCAAGGAGATCGAGGAAGCTTAGAAGGATTAGGTGGCTTGGGATGAGCCACATGTCAGTGTTGCGGGCCTGTTTGCAGCAGGCCGAAGTAGAAATAAGGATGATCGTGGGGAAAGAAAGTGTGCAGAAAGTAAAGCGACAACTGGAAGGAAACACAACATGTGCGCATGCAAGAAAGCATGCACAAGGAGAGAGACATCTAGAAGGAGGAGCAACATGTGCACATGAGAGGAAGACCTAATGTTGGTAGGGTTAGGGTTTTTGGAATGTATTGTAAATGGCTAAAGAGCCAAAAATGTATAAATACAAATACGTAGGTATCGTAAGGTGTTCCCCCTTTTTTCTTGGTAGGGATTATTGTTACATCATAGCTTTGTACGAGTCGATGCGAATTGTAATGTTGTTATGTACTATTTTGTAAGATGTTGAGCTAGAGGAGAGGAGAGAAGGAATATCTAAGGATTAGATTGCAGGCTGAGGATCTTGGTGCGATCTAGTGTGCCTCATATAGATCTTACCCATATGAGGAGGATTGTAAGCGTGCAACACTGGATACGCAGAACTACCATAATAAAAGAGATAAGAGCCAAATCTTTGTGGATGTAGCCTAGGAGGGGGTGAACCACGGTAACATCTGTGTGATGCGATGAATGCATGCATATCTTTATCATATTTTCAGTAGTTATTTTTTTGTGCTTAATGAATGAATGAGTTATTACATTGCTTGTTTAAATGATGTTGCGATATTGAGGGAATAAGCTATGAAGGTTACTACATAATCGTGACTAATAGTAGCCTACAATCACAAGTTATAATAAATGGTTCAGAATATATATCCCATATCTCACGCTCAATCCTAGGCTGTAAACACATGAGTCTTATAGCCACCCATTAAAGCCATCTCGGGTGAGACTGTGTGACCCATTCTGTGTGCTGTGTTGACTTCTGGTTTACTAGGAGGGCTGATAGTTTTAGAGTCTTTGTTGGAAACCTGAAAGACATGAACCTTGGGTCAATAAATCAGATGGTAGAGAAGGAAGAATAGAAACCCAACAAAGGACTACAGATGAACTGGGCGAGTTACCTCGTCAACCAGTTAGAGAAAGATTTTCGCAAAGCTCAGGATCATGGCTATGAGTTCCATTTCAGTTGGCTGTTGATCCTCGTAATATTTATTTCTTGGGAGATTCTAGAAGGAGCGACCATCCCTAAAATTGAGCCATTCGAACCCCTAGCTATGAATTTCACTACGCTCTGGTACTCGAGCAACATGGCTAAACAATGGCAGTCAAACGTGATGTTACACACCTATTACCTGCAGTTTAAGAGGGTTATTGAGTCTTTCCCTTGTATGGCGTCGAACACCCTGCATAGGTTCAGGCCATTTGTGAAGTTTCGCACATATAATCATTTTATTTATATCACTGCGCGTAGACATGAACATAAAGAAGAGATCCAATCCTACTATAATCTCACTAAGGAGGACATGAAAGAAATAAATAAGGAATGGCCCATAGAGTTCCTAATACCAATCGACCAGGTAGAATTGTCCGATCTCAACCTCATCGACAGTCCTGTGGTTACTCGCGAAGAGTATGATGCACCCAGTAGTAGTAGAAGGAAGAAGAAGGAAGAGGTACAGGAACTGAACAACGCATCGGAAGAGACTGCTTCAGATTCACCTGGAGGGGGAGGAGGTGACGAAGTAGACAAAGAAGAGGACAAAGGAGAAGAAAACAAGTAGAAGCAAGGAAAATTAACACCGCCTAGGTATTCCCTCGAGGAGGCTGATACATCCAATAAAATAAAGGTTTCCCCCATGAAAACTTCATCGCGGAAGAATTCCAAAGATAGTAAACCCAAACTACAGATTGTTCTCATAGTGGATGATATCAACCTCATCATCGCCGCTCTATCAGATGCCTCTGAAGATAATTTATAACACAACGAAGAAAAACAAGAGACCATGTATGACTGGATTAAAGCAGAGCTAAAAGGGGTACAACAAGCCCTATACTCTAGCCACACAGTGTCTACTGTGCCTCCGTCATCTGAAGGGATTTAGTTGGGAGACGGGCCTTCCCAATTACGTAGAATATCCGATGCGACCGAAGCGTGCCTTCGTCGTGCCCAACAAGAAAAAGAGCAGGCCACAGAGGCATTAAAGCCAATGAAAGAGGAAGCCATAGAGAAACGTCGAGTTGCACAATAGGAAAAATATGACCTCTAGGCGAAGTTTGCAGAAGATAGAAAAAAGATCCAGAAGGAGAAAGAACAGTTGCTCGTAGAACATATTAGAGTTAAAGAAGTAGTCACTAGAGAACTTCGCTCTGTGATGTTATTAGAATAGATGGAAGAGGACAAAGTGGAAAGTCAAGTGGGGAAGCTTGTTGAAGCCATTCAACAAATCCAACAGAGAGTAGTAGAACTGGAGTTACAAGCAGTGCCAAGCACTTTGCAGGAAGTGCGAGACCAGAGAGAAGAAACAACCCAGAGCACAGTCCAGAGAATCAAGGCATTGGCCTTAGAATGCAAACAAATCAACAGTCAAAGTGTGTAGACTTACGAGCATATTGTATAGGACCCCGAACTAAGGATAGTGGAGTCATAGCTCTAGGAGGAAAATCAGAAAGCAACATCAGTGCAAGCGTAGTTGAAGCTACTGTCACTGGTCAAAAGGATGAAAAGATCCCAAGAACAATGCATGACTCAACAACAGGTCCATTCCATACATAGTAAAGTCATGGAAATAACTCAGTGACTCCAGCCTATGCAGTATGAACCTTGCACACTTTTTGAGGAGATTGAAGGATGAGGTGCAGAACTCAAACAATTGGTCACCTAAGTAGAACAACACTTGGAAGGACCTATGATGGAAAAAGTTATTCAGGAGTTTGCTAAGCAGGAGGCTATGGAGAAGCAATAGGTCGAGGAATCTTGAGCTAAGATCGAGGCCTTTGAGGTAGATTTACCTAGATCAGAGTGACTCGGGATGAGTCACAGGTGAGTGTTGGGGGTCTGTTGGCCCTTGACAAAGTTTTGGAAAACCTTGGTCACTATTGGCACAGGGGCAGACCTATGTTTCAATGCTACAACATCACACCAAAAAAACCCTAACTACCGACCCTTTCGGAAACACCTGCGAAGAAGATGAAGTCTCACCCGAGGTAGAGGTAGGGGTGGTTGCAGAACTCAAGTGTCTGCAACCTTAGCTGGGACACAAATTCATGATTAATACTTAATACAACTCTTATCACTGTCAGTTCCTTAATATGTAATCACTATTCAATTCACTGATACAACAAAGCTTCACAATATTCACATCAATCTATAATATTCAAGCACTTATCATATACAAATGAATCAAAATGAGCATATCAATCACTAAACATGACTATCTAGATCAGATCTAACATTCTCACATGCAATCAACACCAAGCATGAATAGATATATCTAAACATATCAGAGAACTTAGCATATAACATATGAACACATCAAGACAAAGCACAAAGAACATAACACAATGTTTACGTGGTTCACCCCCACCCTGGGGCTACATCCGCCAACTCTTACTCTTTATAGTATTTTGTCAATCGATTACAAGCATAGAGCCTCAAAAACCCTTATTTTGAAAAGGACAAAAGATCTGCGCATCTCGCTAGATACTTCTTCCTTGCATTACAACACAAATCCTTCTACAGTGTCTCACAGGGACTTGCACTTAGCTCTGCAAGTCTTACATAGGATGCACAAAGCCTTGATCACACAGATCCAAATCTTGACACTTAGCCTACATCACATAGATGCCAATTTCACTACTTCTCTATATGGACTAGACATCTATATATACATACAAAATAGGCCTAAACATGGGTAAACCCATGGGACAACATCCCCTTCCCATTACATATTCCCCAAAACCCAAAAAGGGGCCCAAAAGGGGGTCGATATCCCATAATCTTCGATTCATCTTGCGCTCCACCTTCGACAGGCTATCAAAGTCTCAGAATAGGTCAACATGACCAAGAAACTCCCAAAACTTGGTCAAGGGCCAACAGGCCCCCAACACTCACCTTTGACTCGTCTTGAGTCACTCTAGTCTGAGAAATTCTGCCTCGAACGCCTCAAGATTGGCTTGAGATGCTTCAACTTGCTGCTTTGTTGTGGCCTCTTGTTCAATGAAATCTTATGTTATTGTGGCATTTTCTGGTCCTTCTAGGCATTTTTCTGCTGCGAGGATGACCTGTTTTAGCTCTGCTCCTTAGCTCTCAACCTCTGTAAACAATAGGCATGCCTTATCTTGCATAGTTTGAAGTCGTTGAGTGACTTCCATCACTTTTCTTTGAAGCATATGGATTTGTTGCTGAGTTGTATGTTGTTCATGAGACCTCTTCATTATGTCTACAGTGGATAGGGCCTTCAGCTCCACCTGTAGTGTATTTGTGTGCTGCTTCACTTCTTGGAGCTGTGACTCCAATGTTTGTAACTCCGGGTTCTCAGTGAGGTTTTCATATGTTTGAGTGCTCTGGTTACTCAGCTGCTTTCACTCAGAGGTAAGATCTTTTAATCTGTTAACTGCACTGTGGGCAGTGGCTTCCCTTTGGTCTCGTATGTCTTGAGGGGTCTCGAGCACAGTGCAGAGCTCTAAGTCTGCTATGCATTGCTGGAGTTGCTGGATTACGTCTTCAAGATGTGCCACCTGTTGTGGAACTCGTTCTTCGACCTTTACTTCAATGACTGTCACAGAGTGAAGTGCTCTTTGGACCATCTCCTATACTTTGATTTTCTCTATGAGAAACTGTTCCTTCTCTCTATGCAACTGGGATTTTTCTTTAGCGAAACTCTCTTGCAGAGTAAGCTTCTTGTGTTCGGAAGTATTGCGCTACTCTAAAAGGTCTTCCTGTTCTTGCGCCAAATCCTAGGTGGCTTGCATTTTCTTCTCCTATGCTCATCGAAGGAGAGCTTCGAATGTATCAGCGATCTAGTGGAGTTGAGATCGCTCATCTCCTATTTTTGGTGTTCCTGCTAATAGAGACGCAGTAGAAACTACTTGGCTGGACTATAGTGCCTGCTGCACTTCTTGAAGTTCAACCTTGATTCGACTGAACACCTCCTCCTGCTTAGCTTCCTGCTTCTCTTCTATCTCCAGTGAAGCATCATTCAGTGTTGCGATGATAAATTCGAAGTCATCTGAGGTGAGGGTGGTCTAAAACTTAGTCCTCATTGCATTCGATTTCTTCCTTGAGGAAGGTTTCAGAGGAGAAACCTTCCTTTTCTTCGAGGGGTCCTCCTCATCTCTAGGCAATGTAACTTCTCCATTCTTCGGTTCAACTTCTGCACCATCTATCTCTCCTCCATCACCTTATTTCTTAGGTGATATATAAGCGGTCTTCTTCGAGGTACTGTGGACATATTGGGCTTCTTCATTTGGATTGGTCTTTCTCGGTCCAGGTGCATCCATCACATTTTCTGGACTATCAACATCACACATCTCCATAGGGTTTGCTATAACAAGGAGGTCCATTGACCATTCCTTGGTAATCTCTTCCAAGTCATCCTTCGTCAACTTGTAGTATGACTGTAGCTGTTGTTTATGCTCATCAACACACACTGTGATATAGATGAAATGGCGGTCCACACTGAATTTCATCAAGGGTATAAACATGTGAAGTGTGTTTAGGGTTATGTGAGGTTCAGACTGGATATTAATCTTCAGCTAGTTGTAGTAGGTGTGGAAGATGAAATTTGATTGCCACTACTTGTTCATGTCATTGGAGTACCACAACATACTGAACTTCGCGACCAATGGTTCAAATGGTTCGATGTATGGGAAGGTTGCACCTTCCAACATCTCCCATGTGATGAATGTGATTAATATGAGAATCCAACTGAAGTGGAACTCATATCCTTGGTCTTGTGATTCCCTACAGTCCAGTTCTAACTGGTTCACTAAGTATTTCACCCAATTCATGTGTAGGCCCTCCGCACACTTCCCTGCAAGGTCGACTACAAATCTGGTTACTTGGGTGGGCCGGTTCTTGTGAACTAAATTCCCTGTGATCAATTGAAGGGCTAGGCACACTGCACCACTCTGGATAGAGGCTACCTTGTAGCCTTGTATTCCCTTCTCTACATCTCCATAAGTATCCTTTATCCTCTGGGCGAGAGCGTGATCCACGATATTTCTGGGGTATACATCCTGTGGGTCAGGGCCTTGAATGCTTAGCCCTGTGATCCGATTGATCAATGTCGGATCCACTATGATGCGGAGGTTCAACCACAAATAACCTCCATGATAGGAAGATAACAATAATTTGATGCATGCGTTCACCTCCTAGTTTGGCTCGAAGTATGGAATATTAATAAAATTCAGTAGGGTGGACTGCACGAGGTTCTGGGTCCATGAATGAGGGGTAATCTTTGAGTTCTTTCCTTTTTTTCTTGTCAGATACTTATGCAGGGAGAGCATGATGTAAAACTTCCTTTCACCGAGGTTGAAGTTGCTAAACTTCAACGCTGCAAGCTTAACTTGGTCAACATGAACTACGTGCACCTCTTTCGGAAGGTACACAGTGACCAACACGTATTCAAAGTCTCTGGGCACACTGTTTCATTTTGTTGCATTGCTCAGAGGTGGTAGATAGGCAGGTAAAATGCTAAGAATCAACTTGGCATTTGCGATATCATCTCTGTGCTTCGTTCATTTATCATCAGCTGGACGATATGGTCCAGCTCAAGAAGTGGACGAAGAAGGCTAGAGTCCTCTCGTTGAAGATTCTTGTACACCTGTAGACATTCCTCTCTCCGACATGGATCTTTCAATCATCAAGTCGAGGAGAACTTCTGTCACTGATTCTTCAACTATGGTGAGCTCTTTAGACATACATGCTCAGGATTAAAATTATCGGGGTCACAATGGACTTATACACTGCACTAGAATACTAGCAAGGGCACAATGATCACTATATGTAATTCATTTAGTCTACGGGCTTCAAATTATCAGTTAGAAAAAAGTGTTCTCCGTGCATGGCACGAAGGGATAAGTAGGCAACTTAGCAACGGTTCGTGTGCAAGGGTTATGAGCCCCTATTAACTCTTGTTCGATCCATTATGGCATGGTTCAACGGTCTGATGACGAACCTTTATTTCTTTTCTGTCCGTTCAGAGTGGAAGTCGAACGGATATATCAGCCCCAACGACTATATTGCTTCACCATGGTGAAGTGCCACGTGTCATTGTTCTGATATCCCAACAAATCTCCAATTTTGCAAATTTTCTTTCTGTGAAGTTCCTTTTGGAACCTTCTACAACTTATCTCTCTTCTTACTTAGCTTTCTAGCCTTCTTTCCAGTGAGCTTCGTCTCGGTAGTCTTTTTTCCATTTTGATTCTTATCGTCTTTTAACATATTCACTGCGCACTGTTGAAATTGTTTCCTAGGATTCAGGGGTAATAAATCTTCTTTATCTAGAGTAAGTACTTCAGTCTTCTATTGGTATCCTAATGTTCTTGCAACTTCAACATCAATGTTTCTAGTGAAAACTAGCTTCAATCTGTTCTCTTGTTCTTCAATCAATTATGCGATCCTTCTAGCCATGAAATATTTTAAGTCTTGTTTCTTCTGCTCCAAGGCTTCTTCTTCTTCCTTTCGTTTGGCTTGAGCTCTATTAATCCAAGGTTTTCCTATTAACAAGGTAAATGGGGTGTTGTCTTCAATAAACTTAATAATCTCAAAATATTCCTCTGTCGAAGTTCCATTAATGTTCATAGGTATCTGACCGAGCTTCCCACATAAGTTTACTAGCTTTCCTCTGAATAGTCCTATTCCTCCTAATGAAGGGATCATAGTAGGCATTCCTATAGCTTCCCAATTTCTTTCTGTCATGATATTTACTTATGTTTCCTCATCTAGAACATAGCCAATGTCGAAGTCTCCTATTCTTGCTTCAAGGCACTCGTCTTTAAAAATCTCTATTAGTCTAACATGTCGATGGTCATCCAAGGTGTCTTTCATCTGTAGTAATACCTTCTCTGATTATTTCTAGGGCTCTTCTATAGCCTTAGTTTCTGGATCTGGCTTAGGGTTTTCTTGTCTTATGTTCATACTTTCAATATTAGCAATCATTCTGGGGCAATCCAACACTTCATGGTCCATAGCCTTACAAAAAATACAACTAGCTCTTCTTCCAAGGAATTCCTTAGCAATATTTCCTGTTATTATGCAACTATGATAGAGGGTCAATCCTCTCTTTCTTTTAAATGATCCTCAGCCTCTCCTGTACTGCACACTAGGATCGTATGAGAAAACCTGCAACAATTTATTTCTAGGATCCTGCATCCATTTGTTAGTCCAAACATCTTGTCTATGCATAGGTATAAGATATCTTTCATGATTCTTATCAGATCTATTCATATCAAACCTTCTTTCATCTATTAGTGCCCTAGTTTTTAAGTTAGGACAAAATCTATCAATCATACCTATATCCATACTCGAGAAACGAAAAAATTTCACTTATCTTACTTTTACAGAGCACAAATCTTCCATATCTAAAATTTTTAACTATTCTTACCTTTATCAGAGCACAGAGCTTGTAGATCTTACCTCTTTTATTCTTACCTTTCTTAGAGCACAAATCTTTCAGTTCTTTCTTATTTCCTTCATATACAACCTCCTTTCTTCAGATCAGGCTTCTTTCTTTTAGATCTAATCTTCTTTCTTTAGCATAGATATTTATAGGTCAAGTATAATACTATGCGCTAGGGCATAGATCTACGCACAGAGTTTTCACAGTTTCAAGATGGATATTTGCACAAAGCTTCTTCTTTCTCAGTTCCCAACAATCACAGTTTCAGGTCCCAACAATGGAACCATTTGTTGGCACAGGGGTAGACCTAGGGTTCAATGCTACAACAACGCACCAACAAAACTCTAACTACTGGCCCTTTCGAAAACACCTACGAAGTAGATGAAGTCTCACCTGAGGTAGAGGCATGGGTGGTTGCAAAACTCAAGTGTCTGCAACCTTAGCTGGGACACAAAACCATGATTATAATACTTAATACAACTCTTAGCACCATCAGTTCCTTAATATGTAATCACTAATCACTTCGTTGATACAACAGAGCTTCACAGTATTCAAATCAATCTATAGTATTCAAGCACTTAGCATATACAAATGGATCAGAATGAGCATATCAAGCATTAAACATGACTATCTAGATCAGATCTAACATTCTCACATAAAATTAGCACCAAGCGTGAATATATCTATCTAAACATATCAGATCACTTAGCATATAACATATGAACACATCAAGACAAAGCACAAATCACATAACACAGTGTTTACATGGTCCACCACCACCCTGGGGCTATGTCCACCAACTCTTTTTCTTTATAGTCTTCCATCATTTGATTACAAGAACATAGCCTCAAAAAACCTTACTCCACATAGGACAAAATATCTGCGCATCTTGATAGATCCTTCTTCCTTGTGCTACAACACAAATCCTTCTACAGTCTCTCATAGGGACTTGCACTCATCTCTGCAAGTCTTACATAGGATGCACAAAGCCTTGAACACACAGATCCAACTCTTGGAACTTAGAATACATCACATACATGCCAATTTCACTACTTCTCTATATGTCCTAGACATCTATATATACATACAAAATATGCCTAAACATGGGTAAACCCACGGGCCGACATCCCCTTCCCGTTACATATTCCCAAAAACCCAAAAAGGGGCCCAAAAGGGGGCCGAGATCCTTTGATCTCCGCTTATTCTTGTGCTCCACCTTCGACAAACTATTGAAGTCTCAGAATAGGTCAACATGACCAAGAAACACCCAAAACTTGGTCAAGGGTAGACAATCACGTTTGACCATTTTTGGGACTTCGACAGGCTGGTCGAAGGCGGAGCACAAGGCAAAGCGGAGATTGCGGGGTCTCACCGCCTCCTTAGGAATTTTTGGGTTTAGGGTTTATGTAAGGGGTATGGGGATGTCAACCCATGGGTTTACCCATGTTTAGGCCCCTTTTGTAATGTATAAATAGATATCTAGGCAATGTAAGAAGAGGTCGGTGATCTAAGTGCAAATAGTTGTGGATGCTTCGTGCATACTATGTATTGAGAACTTACAGAGCTAAGTGAAAGTGATTGTAAGAATCTTGTGTGCATATTGTAAGAAGGCTTTGTGCTTGGACCTAGCTCAGGGAAGGAGGATATGGCGAGGTGAATGCATATCTCCTGTCCTATGCAGAGTGGGTTTGTGGCTCTGTGCATGTAATAAGATTGACAGAAGACAATAAAAGAATAAGAAGAGTTGGTGGATGTAGCCCCACACTGGGGTGAACCACGTATATCCTGTGTTGTGCTTTCTTTGTGCATTATGGTTGTTATGTTATTAGTGTGATTTATGCTTAGTGTAGTAATATATGTTATATGCATTTGATATACTAGGTTAGTGCTTAATGATGTGAATGAATGCTAGATATGATCTATTTCTATATGATAAGTGCTTGGATGTGTTAATATCTTGTTGGATACTGCGCTATTCTGTAATTAGGGTTTCGACCTACTGTGTGAATAAGGGTTAAATACTGACAATTGTTAACTGATGAGTGCTGTGCTAAGTACTATGGTCATAGATCTGTGTCCCATCTAGGTGTTAGACACTTGAGTCCTGCAACCACCCCTGCCTCTACCTCGGGTGAGACTTCATCTACTTCATAGGTGTTGCCTAAGGGGCCGGTAATTAGGGTTTTGTTGGTGCGATTTTGAAGCTTTGAACCTTGGGTCTACCCTTGTGCCAACACCTTTCTACTCTCAATAATATTCCAAAACCCTGGGAACCTTTTCTTCAAAGCATCAGTGGAAGAGAAAAGTTACCAAATTTTGATCATCTATGGACAAAATGTACTCAAGAATAAATTAGACTTAGAAAAAGAGGATTGGAATACATCCTTGATGACAACCATGCTCTTACACTTCATACAAAGAAAGGAGGAAGATTCAAAAGAAACTTCAGAAAAACATTGAGAGATGAGAAGTCTCCATCAATCCCAGGTCACAATCGAAGAAGAGATGTTTCAGAAATTCAATGCTTCAGATGTGACAAATATGGGAACTATGCAAGAAATTGTGCAATTTTGGCATAGGGGTAGACCCGGGTTTCAACGCTTCAACAACGCACCAAAAATCCCTAACTACCGACCATTTTGGAAACACTTGCGAAGAAGATGAAGTCTCACCCGAGGTAGAGGCAGGGGTGGTTGCAGGACTCAAGTGTCTACAACCTAGATGGGACATAGATATGTGATTACAACACTTAAAAAATAACTCACATGTTAACATTCATCAATATTTAACCTTTATTCACATCACAGGTTGAAACCCTAATTACAGAGCAACGCATTATTCACAAGATCTAATACATCCAAGCACTTAGCATATAGAAATATATTAGATCTAGCATTCATTCACATTACTAAGCACTAAGCTACTATTATATGAGGTGCATATAACATATATCACTGCACTAAGCATAAATCACATCAATAACATAACAAATATAATGCACAAAGAAAGAACAACATAGGATATAAATGGTTCACCCCAGTGTGGGGATACATCCACCATCTCTTCTCTTATTTATTGTCTTCTGTCAATATTCTACAAGCACAGAGCTAGAAGAACCCACTCCGCATAGAACATGATATCTCCACGCACCTCGCCAGATCCTCCTTCCCTGAGCTAGGTCCAAGAACAAAGCCTTTCTTACAATCACTTGCACACATCTACCGACCCTTTCGGCAACACCTGCGAAGCAGATGAAGTCTCAGCTGAGGTAGAGGCATGGGTGGTTGCAGGACTGAAGTGTCTGCAACCTTTGCTGGGACACAGATCCATGATTATAATACTTAATAAAGATCTTAGAACCATCAGTTCCTTAATATGTAATCACTATTCACTTCACTGATACAACAAAGCTTCATAGTATTCACATCAATCTATAGTATTCAAGCACTTAGCATATTCAAATGGATCAGAATGAGCATATCAAGAACTAAACATGACTATCTAGATCAGATCTAACATTCTCACATGTAATCAACACCAAGAATGAATAGATCTAGCTAAACATATCATAGCACTTAGCATATAACATATGAACACATCAATACAAAGCACAAAGCACATAACACAATGTTTACGTGGTTCACCCCCACCCTGGGGCTATGTCCACCAACTATTCTTCTTTATAGTCTTTGGTCAATCGATTACAAGCACAGAGCCTCAAAAAACCTTACTCTGCACATGACAAAAGATATGCGCAACTCGCTAGATCCTTCTTCCTTGCGCTACAACACAAAGCCTTCTACAGTGTCTCACAGGGACTTGCACTCAGCTTTGGAAGTCTTACAGAGGATGCACAAAGCCTTGATCACATAGATCCAACTCTTGTCACTTAGCCTACATCACATAGATGCCAATTTCACTACTTCTCTATATGGCCTAGACATCTATATATACATACAAAATAGGCCTAAAAATGGGTAAACCCATGGGCCAACATCCCCTTCCCGTTACATATTCCCAAAAACCCTAAAAGGGGCCCAAAAGGGGGCCAAGATCCCATGATATCCACTTCATCTTGCGCTCCACCTTAGACAGGCTGTCAAAGTCTCAGAATAGGTAAACATGACCAAGAAACTCCCAAAACTTGGTCAAGGGCCAACAGGCCCCCAACACTCACTTGTGACTCGTCTCGAGTCACTCTGGTCTGAGAAATGCTACCTTGAATACCTCGAGCTACTTCGACTTGATGATTTGTTGTGGCCTCTTGTTCAATGAACTCCTTTATTACTGTGTCATTCACTGGTCCTTCTAGGAATTGTTCTGCTGAGAGGATGACCTGTTCTAGCTCTGCTCCTTGGCTCTCGACCTCTGTAAACAACAGTCATGCCTTATCTTGCACAGGTTGAAGTCGTTGAGTGACTTCCATCACTTTTCTTTGAAGAATATGGATTTGTTGCTGAGCTGTAAGTTGTTCATGAGACCTCTTCATTCTATCTACAATAGACAGGGCCTTCAGCTGTGCCTGTAGTGTATCTGCGTGTTGATTCGCTTCTTGGAGTTGTGACTCCAATGTTTGTAACTCTGGGTTCTCAGTGAGGTTTTCATATGTTTGAGCGCTACGGTTACTCAGCTGGTTGCACTCCAAGGCAAGAGATTTTAATATGTCAACTATGTTATGGGAAGTGGCTTCCCTTTGGTATCGTACGTCTTGAGGGGTCTTGGGCATAGTGCAGAGCTCTAAGTCTACTATGTGTTATTGGATTACATCTTCATGTTGTGTCACCTACTGTGGAACTCATTCTTCGACCTTTACTTCAATGACTGTCATAGAGCAAAGTGCTCTATGGACCATCTCTTGTACTTCAAGTTTCTCTGTGAGCAACTGTTATTTTTCTTTAGAGAACCTCTCTTGCAGAGTAAAATTCTTGCATTTGGAAGTACTATGCTGCTCTAGAAGGTCTTCCTGTGATTGTGCCAAATCCTGGGTGGTTTGCGTTGTCTCCTCCTGTGCTCATCGAAGGCGAGCTTCGACTGTATCAGCCATTTGGTGGAGTTGATCTGGCTCATCTCCTATTTCTGGTGTTGTTGCTGATAGAGGTGCAGTAGAAACTACATGGATGGACTGTAGTTCTTGCTACACTTCTTGAAGTTCAACCTTGATTCGACTGAACACCTTCTCCTTCTTAGCTTCTTTCTTCTCTTCTATCTCTAGCGAAGCATCATTCAGTGTTGTGACGATAAAGTCAAAGTCATTTGAGGTGAGGGTGGTCTCAAACTTAGTCCTGGTTGCTTTCGATTTCTTCCTTGAGGAAGGTTTCGAAGGGGAAACCTTCCTTTTCTACGAGGGGTCCTCCTCATCTCTAGGCAGTGTAACTTCGCCTTTCTTCATTTCAACTTCCGTGCCATCTATCTTAGCACCATCACCTCCTTTCTCAGGTTATATAGAAGCAATCTTCACCGAGGTACTATGGACATCTTGGGCTTCTTCATTTTTATTGGTCTTGCTCGGTCTAGGTGCATACGTCGCAGTTTTTGGACTGTCAACATCGTACATCTCCATAGGGTTCTCTGGAACAAGGAGGTCCACTGACCATTCCTTGGTAATCTCTTCCAATTCATCCTCTATCAAATTGTAGTACGGCTGCAGATGTTGTTTATGATCATTAGTGCACACTGTGATATAGATGAAATGGCGATCTGCGTTGAATTTCATCAAGGGTCTAAACCTGTGGAGTGTGTTCGGGGTTATGCGAGGTTCAGAATGGATAGTGGTCTTCAGCTGGTTGTAGTAGGTGTGGAAGATGACATTTTATTTCCACTTCTTGTTCATGTCACTGGAGTACCACAATGTACTAAAATTTACGGCCAGTGGTTCAAATGGTTCGATGTCCAGGAAGGTTGCACCTTCCGACATCTCCCATGCGATGAACGCGATTAAGATGAGAATCCAACTGAACTGGAACTCATATCCTTGGTCCTGTGCTTCCTTGCAGTCTAGTTCAAACTATTTCACCAAGTACTTCACCCAATTCATGTGTAGGCCCTATGCACACTTCCCTGCAAGGTCGACTACAAATTCGGTTACTTGGGTGGGCTAGTTCTTGCGAACTAATTTCCTTGCGATCAGTTGATAGGCTAGGTGCACTGTGCCACTCTAGATAGAGGCTACCTTGTAGCCTTGCTTTCCCTTCTCTACATCTCCATAAGTATCTCTTATCCTCTGGGCGAGAACGTGATCCACGGTCTTTCCGGGGTAGAAATCCTGTGGGTCGGGGCCTTTCATGCTTAGCCCTATGATCTGATTGATCAATGTCTAATCCAGTGTGATGTGGTGGTTCAACAACAAATAACCTCCATGATATCAAGATAGCAGTAATTTGACGCATGCGTTTACCTCCTCGTGTCACCTAAAGTGCAGAATCTTCATAACATTCAGTAGGGTGGACTGTGTGAGGTTCTGGGTCCATGATTGAGGGGTAATATTTGAGTTTTTCCTTTTTTTTATCATCACATACTTATGCGGGGAGAGAATGATGTAAACCTTCCTGTCACTGAGGTTTAAGTCACTAAACTTCAACACTGCGAGCTTATCCCGGTCAGCATGAACTGCGTGCACCTGTTTCAGAAGGTACGCAGTGACCAACACGTATTCAAAGTCTCTGGGCACACTGTCTCAGTTTATTGTGCCGTTCAGAGTTGGTAGATAGGTGGGTAAAATGATTTCAATCAGCTTGGCATTTGCGATATCCTCTATGTGCTTCATTCATTTCTCATCATCTGGCCAGGATGGTCCAGCTCAACCAGTGGACGGAGAGGCTGTTAAGAACCAAATATCAATATAGCGTAGAAAAACCTCAGAAAAAGTACTCAACACCTTGAAAAAGAGATAATTTCAGATAATAATCCTCTTCGAGGGGGAAACCTCCTTTTACCCCACTTAAATGTTCAAGTCCAAGATGATTCAAAATGAAAATGTCTCCTTGGTATATATAGGAGACTAGGAGGTAAAATTACAACTAATGGCCTAAAGCCAACATAAATAAAATAACATTACTAATATAATATGCCCCAATTAAGGGGTGATGAGCCAATATTAGGGATGAACATGCCCCTCCCCTTGAGACAAGTGTTGTCCACAATGCTTGAGTAACTCTGGATGCTTCTGTATAAAAGGTTCATCTTCCCAAGTGGAATTTTCAGTCGGTAGTTTCCTCCATTTAATGAGATACTCTGAAATGGATCTATTCCTTAGCTAGCGAATTTTTGTGTCAGTGATGGATTCAGTATCCAATATGATTTTTCCTTCCTCATCAAGTTTTGGCAATATAGTTTGAATTGGTATCTTGTTGCCTATAACCTTCTTTAAGCATGAAACATGGAAAACTGGGTGTACTTGTGAAGATGCAGGCAGCTCCAATTTGTATGCCATAGTACCAATCTTTTGCAACACCTTATAAGGGCCATAGTACTTTGGTGATAATTT
>ML822836.1:40303-52803 GCA_009831015.1 Picea engelmannii
ATATAGAAATAGATCATATCTAGCATTCATTCACATTACTAAGCACTAAGATACTATTATATGAGGTGCATCTAACATATATCACTGCACTAAGCATAAATCACATCAATAACATAAAAAATATAATGCACAAAGCAAGCACAACATAGGATATAAATGGTTCACCCCAATGTGGGGACACATCCACCAACTCTTCTCTTCTTTATTGTCTTATGTCAATATTCTACAAGCACAGAGCCACAAGAACCCACTTTGCATAGGAAAGGAGATCTACGTGCACCTCGCCAGATCCTCCTTCCCTGAGTTAGGTCCAAGCACAGAGCCTTTCTTACAATCACTTGCACACAGCTCTGCAAGTTCTCAACACACAATATGCACAGAGCTAGCCCGATCACATAGATCTGACTACTTACATTACTTGCACTTAGCACAATATCATACTACCACATAACCACCTCTTACTTACATCACCTATCTTTCTATTTATACATTACAAAAGGGACTAAACATGGGTAAACCCATGGGTCGAAATCCCCATACCCCTTACATAAACCCTAAACCAAAAATGCCCTAAAAAGGGGGTGAGATTCTGCGATATCTGCTTCTCCTTGCGCTCCACCTTCGACCAGCATGTCGAAGCCCAAAAATGGTCAAACGTGACCAAGGTTCTCCAAAACTTGGTTAGGGTCCAACAGGCCCCCAACACTCACCTGTGACTCGTCCCGAGTCACTCTGACTTGGTAACTCTGCCTCAAATTCCTTGGGCTTGGCTCGAGCTGCCTCGACCCATTTCTTTGCCAGAGCCTCCTTCTTGGCGAACTCTTGAATAACCTTCTATGTCACAGGTCCTTCCAAGCGTTGTTCCACTGTGGTGACCACTTATTCCAGTTCTGCACCTCATCCTTCAATCTCCTCAAAAAGTATGCAAGTTGCATCCTGGACTGGATGGAGTTGCTAAGTCACTTCCATGACCTTACTCTATATGGTGGCATAGGGGCAGACCCCGAGTTCAACGCTTCAACAACGCACCAACAAAACCCTAACTACCGACCCTTTCGGGAACACCTATGAAGAAGATGAAGTCTCACCTGAGGTAGAGGCAGGGGTGGTTGCAATACTCAAGTGTCTACAACCTAGCTGAGACACATATTTGTGATTACAACACTTAACAAAGTGCTTAGCGGTTAACTTTCATCAGTATTTAACCTTTATTCACATCGCAGGTTGAAACCCTAATTACAGAGCAAAGCATTATTCACAAGATCTAATACATCCAAGCACTTATCATATAGAAATAGATTAGATCTAGCATTCATTCACATTACTAAGTGCTAAGATACTATTATATTAGGTGCATATAACATATATCATTGCACTAATCATAAATCACATCAATAACATAACAACTATAATGCACAAAGCAAGCACAACAGAGGATATACTTGGTTTACCCTAGTGTGGGGCTACGTCCACAAACTATTCTCTTGTTTATTGTCTTATGTCAATCTTCTACAAGTATAGAGCCACAAGAACCCACTTCACATAGGAAAGGATATCTGCGCGCACCTCACAAGATCCTCCTTCCTCAATCTAGGTCCAAGCACAAAGCCTTTCTTACAATCACTTGCACTCAGCTCTATAAGTTCTCAACATGCAGTATGCACAGAGCTAGCCCAATCACATAGATCCGACTACTTACATTACCTGCAGTTAGCACAATACCATACTACCACATAACCACCTCTTACTTACATCGCCTAACTTTTTATTTATACATTACAAAAGGGCCTAAACATGGGTAAACCCATGGGTTGACATCCCCATACCCATTACATAAACCCTAAACCCAAAATGCCCTAAAAAGGTGTTGATATCCTACGATCTCCACTTCTCCTTGCGCTCCTCCTTTGACCATCTTGTCAAAGTCCCAAAAATGGTCAAAGGTGACCAAGGTTCTCCAAAACTTGGTCAAGGGCCAACATGCCCCCAACACTCAGTCGTGACTCGTCCTGAGTCACTCTGATCTAGGTAACTCTTCCTCAAATGCCTCGAGCTTGGCTTGAGATGCCTTGACCTATTTCTTCACCAGAGCCTCCTTCTCGGTGAACTTTTGAATAACCTTCTTCATCACAGGTCCTTCCAAGCAATGTTCCACTGTGGTGACCACTTGTTCCAGTTTTGCACCTCGTCCTTCAATCTCCTAAAAAAGTATGCAAGTTTCATCCTGCACTAGCTGGAGTCAGTAAGTCACTTCCATGACCTTACTCTATATGGTGGCACAGGGGTAGACCCAGGGTTCAATGCTTCAACAACACACCAACAAAACCCTAACTACCGACCCTTTCGGCAAGACCTAAAAAGAAGATGAAGTCTCAACTGAGGTAGAGGTAGGGGTGGTTGCAGGACTTAAGTGTCTACAACCTAGCTAGGACACAGATCTATGATTACAATACTTAACAAAGCACTTAGCGGTTAACATTCATCAATATTTAACCTTTATTCACATCGCATGTTGAAACCCTAATTACAGAGCAACGCAGTATTCAAAAGATCTAATACATCCATGCACTTATCATATAGAAATAGATCATATCTAGCATTCATTCACAATACTAAGCACTAAGATATTATTATATCAAGTGCATATAACATATATCACTGCACTAAGAATAAATCACATCAATAACATAACTACTATAATGCACAAAGAAAGCACAACACAAGATATACGTGGTTCACCCCAGTGTGGGGCTACGTCCACCAACTCTTCTCTTCTTTATTGTCTTTTGTCAATCTTCTACAAGAACAAAGCCATAAGAATCCACTTCACATAGGATAGGAGATCTACACACACCTCGCCAAATCCTCCTTCCCTGAGCTAGGTCCAAGCACATAGCCTTTCTTACAATCACTTGCACTTAGCTATGCAATTTCTCAACACGTAGTATGCACAGATCTAGCCCGATCACATAGATCCGACTACTTACATTACTTGCACTTAGCACAATATCATACTACCACATAACCACCTCTTACTTACATCACTTATCTTTCTATTTATACATTACAAAAGGTCCTAAACATGGGTAAACCCATGGGATGACATCCCCATACCCATTAAATAAACCCTAAATCTAAAATTCCCTAAAAAGGGGTTGAGATCCCACGATCTCTGCTTCACCTTGTGCTTTGCCTTTGACCAGCCTGTAGAAGTCCCAAAAATGGTCAAACGTGATTGAGGTTCTCCAAAACTTGGTCAAGGGCCAGCAAGCCCCCAACACTCACCTGTGACTCATCCCAAGTCACTCTGATCTGGGTAACTCTGCCTCAAATTCCTCAATCTTGGCTTGAGTTTCCTTGATTTGTTGCTTCGCCATAACCTCCTGCTCAGTGAACTCTTGAATAACCTTCTCCTTCACAGGTCCTTCCAAGCGTTATTCCACTGTGGTGACCACTTGTTCTAGTTCTGCACCTCATCCTTCAATCTCCTCAAAACATATGCAAGATGCATCCTACACTGGCTAGAGTCATTGAGTCACTTCCATGACATTACTCTATATAGTGGCACAGGGGCAGACCTATGGTTCAATGCTTCAACAACACAACAACAAAACCCTAAGTACTGGCCCTTTAGGCAACACTTGCGAAGAAGATGAAGTCTCCCCCAAGGTAGAGGCAGGGGTGGTTGCAGAACTCAAGTGTGTACAACTTAGTTGGGACACAGATCTGTGATTACAACACTTGACATAACACTTAGCGGTTAACATTCATCAGTATTTAACCTTTATTCACATCGCAGGTTGAAACCCTAATTATAGAGTAGTGCAATATTCACAATATCTAATACATCCAAGAACTTAGGATATAGAAATAGATCAGATCTAGCATTCATTCACATTACTAAGCACTAAGATACTATTATATCAGGTGCATATAACATATATCATTGCACTAAGCATAAATCACATCAATAACATAATAACTATAATGCACAAAGAAAGCACAACACATGATATATGTGGTTCACCCTAGTGTGGGGCTACATCCACCAACTCTTCTCTTCTTTATTGTCTTATGTCAATATTCTACAAGAACAGAGCCACAAGAACCCACTTTGCATAGGACAGGAGATCTGCGCACACCTCACCAGATCCTCCTTCCCCGAGCTAGGTTGAAGCACAAAGCCTTTCTTACAATCACTTGCACTTAGCTTTGCAAGTTCTCAACATGCAGTATGCACAGAGCTAGCCCGATCACATAGATATGACTACTTACATTAATTGCACTTAACACAATATCATACTACCACATAACCACCTCTTACTTACATCGCCTAGATTTCTATTTATACATTAAAAAAGGGCCTAAATATGGGTAAACCCATGGGCTGACATCCCCATACCCGTTACATAAACCCTAAACCCAAAATTCCCTAAAAAGCGGTCAAGATCCTGCGATCTCCGCTTCACCTTGTGATTTGCCTTCGACCAGCGTGTAGAAGTCCCAAAAATGGTCAAACATGACCAAGGTTCTCCAAAACTTGGTTAACAACCAACATCCAACCAAGCAGAAAGGAAGACAATATGATTCCACCATTGACATTGATCCATACCCACCCCAAAAGAATGAAGATAAGAGAGAGGGGAAGTTTTTCCTCTAAATAACAAACATAGAGTTGAGCATGACTACATATCTAGGTAAATTAGTTGATCATTAATTTTATAGTTGATTTCTTTCTTAATAAGTGAAGGGTATTATCTCCAGTGTGGGAGCCCTCATGACTTGGACCATTATCCCTGTTACAAGAATCCAAACCTTATTGATCGATTATTATGCTGATCAAAGAAGACATAAAAAGTATAGCAAACAAATAAAAGAATACTTTCATCCTTTCGAATTCAGAGAGAGTTACTTGACTCAAGAGAGAGTCAAAACAAAATAAAAGGAAGGAAGAGACAATACCTTCTCCGCCTTCATCAGTTCAAAGGGAGACAAACAATATTCCAGCTGGTTCAAATACTCCATTTGATATGCCCAGAGATATTGTAGTAGGGCATAAAAGGCCTATCTAGAGTCAACAAAACTCTACAGGAGGCATAGGAACATGCAATTCCCTCAAGGGACATCCTAAGAAAGTAAAAGAGTTTTTTCAAGCTATCCTTCATCCATGAGCCACTTCATTGATTCTGAGACTCCCTGCCATAGCAGAAGAATACCATTATATCTTAAAAAATGATGTATGATATATTGTTCAGAGACCAAAAGGGAAGTCTGTGATGACTTCCAAGAGGATCTATAAGATCAAACATGTAACCTATGGAAGCATTGAGAAATACAAAGAGAGATATATAGATAGAGAATTCTCACAAACAAAGGGAGTTGTCTATGATGAAACACTTGATACAATAAGCCCAATACACTTCCATCCGTACTACCATCCATGAGTTGGAAACTATATCAGATGGATGGATTCTTGATGAGTTTGGGTTTCAGAAAGAGGATTTATGATCCAAACCTATATTATTATAGTGTTGGTGACAAGAGCCTGATTTTGATGACTTATTCAGAAAGCCTTATTGTTGGATACAAGTAATATTTGACTTATGATTTTGAGATGAAGGATCTCAGTATGATACACTACTTCTTGGGACAAGAAGTATGATAGAGGACTGATGAGATTTTTCTTGAGTCAAGGAAAACATACAGTGGGATTATTAAAGAAGTTCAGTATGACAGAAAGAAAAACCACTATGATAGATTTGAAGAAGATGAATGATGATGATTCAGATGAGATTGATCCACAACTAATTGGATCATTGATGTATTTGGTTAATATCAGACTTGGGATGTAAGATCATGTTTGTTTATGGAATATTTTGTAGCGGTATATGTTTTCTTGCAGTTTTGTCACTCTTTCTTATGTTACATGTCCTAAGTGAATGAGCTTCCAATGTGTGTGATATAGTGAATTAGACTATTCTGGCTATATATTCATGTGCATGTGTTATCTGACTTTATTTCTTCATTTCAACTATCTGGGTGAAGCTATTGGTAGATGTAGTTCCATTTCACATCTCATTCACTTATGTTAATATGCTCCTATATAGGATATGATAGATTAGAAATAGGTTAGGCTTGCATTTACATAGTCTTCATCTACACCTTCCATTTTCATAACCACCCATCACTCACCCTCATCGGTGGACCGAGACACAACCAGTAAAACCAAACTTGCAATGGTTGTTGGGACATAATTCAGATGGGTTCCCTATCCCAAATGGTCAGAGTTATAATTGGGAATTCTTACCAGGGGTAACCCCCTACTTTTGTCAGGATAATTTAGACTCGTCAATAGATCCTTTCCTCGAGGAAACTCATGACAACTTCCTCGGTTTCCTTTTTCGTTAGGATGAACTCTACCCACGTAGTGAAATATTATATAGTGATCAAAACCCAATGACATCCATTGTTGGAGTTATCCTTGAATTCACCAATGAAGTCAAGACCCCATTGTTGAAAAGGAGATTCAACAATGTTTGGTTTCAAAGGAAACATAGGGAGTCATTATTTTCCTGTGAAGAATTGATAAGTTTGGCATGATCTAACATAATGATGGGTATCAATGAACAACATGGGAAAATAATACCCTACCCTCAGGATCTTATGGGTGGTAGTACGGGTAGTGAAGTAACCACCATAGTACCCTGAATGGATTTCCTTAATAAAATAGTTCGCTTCATCTTTTTGCACGCATCTAAGAATGATTCTGTTAGGGTTATTCCAACCCAGACCATCCTGGGTCAAGAAATACTTCATGGATTTCTGCTTCAAGGCTCTCTTATTGTGGTCTACTAAGTGTTCAGGGAATGAAAGTTTCTTCAGGTAGTAGATAATGTCCACATACCACTCATCATGTTCTAATTCACTCACTATCACATTGACTTGTTCATTCTCTCCTAATTGTATGGCCTCGTTGTTGCTCTTATTCAAGATTTGGCATAGACCTTTCCCTTTGATAATATTTGTCATTTTTATCTCTAAATAGTATTCTTAGATTTTGGACACCCACTTTTTTCTGGGCCTAGGCAATCTTGTTGTGATAGGACATCCTTTACGAAAGGATAAGGCACATAAGCTTTGATCTTTTTGTACCCGATGTAACTTCTAAAGTGGTTAATGGATTTGACAAGGGAATAAGCTTGCTTCTCCGTGATGGATTAGTTCAATTACACATCTTTGAGGGATTTAATCATGAGAGCGATTGTTTTATCATAGTCATCCTTATTATTTTGTAACAACAATCCAACTATAGTGTCTTGAGAAGCAAATGAGAAAATTATGAAGTTACGAGAGTAGTCGGGGCTGACCAGGACAGGTTCCTTGGTGATGGCATATTTAATGTATTTAAAGGATATCATGATATTGTTATCCTATCTGAAGGTGACATATTTCTTAATCAAGGAATTCATGGGTTTGATCTTTTCAACAAAATTTGGGATAAACTGTATGATAAATTTTATTTTTTCAAAGAACAATTATAAATACTTCTTGTTAATGGGAGGTCGCATATTCTTGATCGATTCAAACCTTTCATGATCGATAGAAATGCATTCTTTTAAGACTGTTTGTCCCAAAACATTCCCTTCCTAAGCCAAGAGGCCAAGAACATTGCGTTTTTACATGGTTTTTTAACTGTTTCTGGTTGTGGCATTTCATCAAACACTTTGTTGATTTACTTATGTTTGGATGTTTACTTGTAGATTGAATTCATAAATTCGGCCTTAGGGTTTATATTCAATTATCACACATAGATATGACGACATAACCAATTGAAATACAAGATACACCAGATATGGAACCAATAGAAAATATCCGACCTTTATTATTATAAGAGCAAGAACCTGATACAAAGTGAGGCCAATTTGGAATGATCAATAGATGGATCCAATAAACATAATAAGAGCTGCTAAAAAATTATCCCGGGAAGAATATGAAATCCTCCAAAGGCTGAATACACAATGAAGACTTAATACAAGAAGAGATCTAAGTCGTATGAAGTACCAAACCCCCACTGGAAAGGTCAAGCTCTAGTAGAAGACTGAAACCCTCAATAATTCGGCCCAACTGAAGGAAGCCTCCAAATGAGTCCAAAATAGACAGAATGATAGATCGGGGTGATGGGATCCCCTTCCCGAAGTCTCAGGCTGAAATGCTATGGATAACTCCTCCAAATGATGAATCCTCCAATGAAGTTGTGCCCTCTTGAAACCCTGAAGTGCCCAATAATTCGGTCGTGATGAAGGAGGCCTCCAAATGTGCTGAAACTTGCTAGGAAGATAGATCGAGACACTGCAAGTCACTAGGTGAAGTCTCCAGGTCAGATATGAAGTATAACCCCTCGAAACTGAATAGATCTGAATCTCAAAAATTCCCTCCTTCTTTCCAATTCGTCCAATGCATCCAATGAATCAAATGGCACATGAAACTCCTCCGGAATGCACTAGATCTAATGGCCAAGACCTTGCAATGAAAACCCAGGTGCTAGAATTTTCCGAAGCCCTTCCAATCTCTTGGAACGAACTTCCCTCAAAGAATGGTGCACCCCCCTTCTTGGAAACTCCCAGTGGTGAACCCTCTCTCCTCGTGTACCTGTGGCTGTTGTAGAACCCTCCTACAATTGAGTATATATGAAGTAGAATGGTGTGGGGGAGTATTGCATCCCTGAGACCAATCTTGGGACAAGCTAGGTGGAATATTTCACCATTGAATCGTCCTCTAGGGTTTGTTAAGTCAAAACCCTCAAAACCCCTAAGGTATGGGCTCACTAGCTAGAAGCCAGATATCAAAAGATAATCATACATGAATGAGAGAATATAGGCCCTTTCATCTCCTTTATAATTCCTGCTCACCTTGTCCCTCCAAAGTGACTTTTTCTTTATTAATTATTAATAAATTAATTAAATCACTTTAATTAATTAATTAACCTTTTTACCTCTGAAAAAAACCTTATTTCTCCTTGTGGCTTCCCTGGCCACTGAAAGTCACTTTTTTCCATCCTCTCCTATAGTGTTGTTTCTCCCGATTCCAATGAGATATTATACTGAGAGGTTACTCCAATTATTGTTCCCAAAATGACCTCTTTAGTGAATTTAATTAACCTATAGCTCAAAATACTCAAAATCATGGAAATCGTCAGAATGCAACGGAACAAAAGCCAATCTATGCAGAATGGATCATAATGATGAAATAGGATGAACGATGTAAGCCGAACCCCAAAATATCCCTCAATAGTCACTGTACTCGCTATAACATCCATTTGGCTGCTCTGGTCATCATAACACCCTGAAATGTAATGATGTCCCAAAGTGGGGACATTATAGTCCTCTCTGCTAGAATATTTCTTGTCCTCAAGAAATAACCAAATCCCTCCAAGTATAATACGAGGATCCCATGTCCACTTGTAGGACACACAGTGGAACCCATCCAAAGATGAACTATCATACACTCCACCCCCTAGATCCCATATCAGGAAGTGAACTTCACTATCCTGTGAAGCATAGTCCTGAAAATGTATCAACTTTGTGAATATCTTGCACATGACACATGGAATCATCCTGGAATGATTCCATCCTCCAAGACCCTACCAATATCAACACAACCTCCATCAACTACACATGCTGATGCCAGAATGAGGTACTGCAAGACCTCCATGAGACACTCTCAAGTGATGTGCTCTCCTCAATACTGAAGCTCAATGGAAAGTCAAAACAAATTCCCCCTGCCAAGGTCCACTCGCCCTTGCCAGTAAGTGAAATGCTCAACCCTGCAATCCCTGGGTCCCATGCCAGTCTCTGTTGAAGATTACCATGTTGTCATGACACTATGATGGTCCTGCCAGACTTCTCCCTACATATATAATGGATCCTCCACTCCTGGATCCTCCACTCCTGGATTCTCAAGCTGAAATACCTGTGGCAATTGGACCTGTTGTCCATAAACTGCATCTGTAAAAATATCTCTATGGAAGTTGTACCTACCCAACCATGTCCATGCTCGATCATGATGGTCAAGAGGGAGAGACTGCATCGCTCCATGGGACAAGTCCCTGCAGTCCCACTCCAAATCAACCCAAGGTGGAGTATGTGGCTCTCTGGTGCAACTTGGGTCATGATAAAGTGGAACAATCTACTCACAAAATTAACTCCCGGATCCCAGGGAAAACTCAGAAGTTTATTACTTTCAATCCTCGCTAACTGCTCATGTTTCATACTGATCACTGTTGGAATCCCCCTGTGATCATCCTCATGAGTATCTGTATCTGTGTCGTCCTCTGAATTGTCTACCATCACCTAGCCTATGATGCTCATCTTCACGCACAAAGTCTCACCCGTCTGCCTAACATGATCTGTTAGGACCAGAACTCGCCTCTGGATTGTTGCAGAGGTAATCCCGATACCCATTAGAATTTTATGTCACAAATTGTTATAAAATGTTCAAATGGGTGCATTCTCAAGAAAATATCGTCTTAACTTAGAAAACTAGACTGGTATGCACAAGCAAGTGAGGTCTTAGTTTAACTTCAGTTAGTAGGTTGTAGTAAGGGTGAATAGGAGGAAGACTTTGGTGAGAAGGGTGTAGAGGTCTGTCGTGGACATCAGGTCTTCCGGCAGCTCAAAGAGGAAATAATTAAACACAAGATCTTCTTGAAATTCAAATCTCAGAGAAACTGAAAGGAATTATAACAACATTACAATCAATCATTCATCATAACATAGTCACAACAATTCATATGAATCAGTCATCATGAATCCTCTCAGTAACAGAGGCAAATAAGTTGGAGTAAGAAAGTTGACTTTCTTTAAAAAAGAAGTCTCAAAAATCAATACATATCCAGAAAACCAGAAGCTTCATTAAAACTGTAGTATTCTAGATATAAAAAGTATGTAGAATAGAAATAAAATGCTAGAAATTGCACATGAACAACAATATAACCAGAATAACACCACAATAATACTGAAATGATAACATAATAACACCAGAAAGAGCACTTAGATTACTGAAAGCAATGTTCATGAGCCTCTTCTAAGGGGTAGCCTCCAGTCGAGTAGAGCTCTATTACAATAATATCCAAGCTAGGGTTCTCATACCCTCGACTCCTATTTATACTAAATATGTCTATCAAAAGAACCATCTAGAGGAATATCCTTCTAGAAGCGGAATCTTCTATTAGGTCTTCTTACATTTGACTTATTCTATTTTATTGCAAGGCCTTATTAATTTGACCTTTATTACATCCAACATATTGTTCTACCTACGTGAGGGTTAGGTCCCTAACATGTCCTCCCCCTTAAAAACAACCTTGTCCTCAAGGCTTGAGATGTGGAAATTTCTGCAGAATGGTAGCTGATTCCCAAGTGGCATCTGCTGGAGTTGTATCTTTCCACTGGACTAACACTTCCTTTAAGGTTCCCTGACACAGGTGATGCTCACGCTGGTCCAAAACTGCTTGCAGCTGTAGCCAAATAGATGCTTCTTCATCCAACTCGGGAAGGTTGGTTTGAATTTGGCACTTAGTTCCAATAACCTTCTTTAAGCATGAAACATGAAAAATAGGATGTAGCTTAGAATGACTGGGAAAAGCTAACTGATAGGCCACCTTTCCCACACGCTTGAGAATGGTATAAGGATGATAAAATTTGGGCACCAACTTCTGACAATGCTCGACCTTGAGGGAATTTTTCTTGTAAGGTTGCAGTCAAAGAAACACTTGATCCCCTTCAGCAAATTGACGTTCAGAGCAACCTCGATCTTCTTGTTGCTTCATGAAATTATATGCCATGACCAAATTCTCTTTGAGGGTATAAAAAATAGCCTCTCGAACTGTAAGCGTTTGGTCAACTGCCTAGACCTTCAAGAAACCCAGTAAGTATGAGAGAACTGAAGGTGGATTTTGCCCATATACCGCTTCAAAGGGAGTCATGCAGGTAGCTGTATGGTATGAAGTGTTGTACCACCATTCAGATAGGGGTAACCATTGAGTCCACTGATTTTTATTTTCCGATGCAAAATAACTCAAATATGTTTCCAAGCACTTGTTGACAACTTCAGTTTGACCATCAGTCTGTGGATGATAAGTTGTGCTTAGATGCAATTGGGTGCCTTGTATCTTGAATAGTTGGGTCGCAATAAAAAACAATAGAATGCGGCATGCCATGAAGCTTGAAGACCTGATTCATGAAAAGTTGAGCCACAGTGGATGTTGTAAATGGGTGTTGAAGAGCACAGAAATGAGCATACTTGGAAAGGCGATCAACAACCACCATGATTACTGATTTATTTCCCAATTTGGGTAAGTCTGTAATAAAATCCATAGAGATATCCCTCCAAATAACAAGTAGAATCAGAAGATGTTGTAGTGTGCCAGGATATTTGACTAATTTTCCCTTGTTGTGTTGACACACATCACATTCAAGTACAAAATTATGAACATCTTGTTTCAT
>ML822836.1:54320-78518 GCA_009831015.1 Picea engelmannii
CCTCTTACTTACATCACTTATCTTTCTATTTATACATTACAAAAGGTCCTAAACATGGGTAAACCCATGGGATGACATCCCCATACCCATTAAATAAACCCTAAATCTAAAATTCCCTAAAAAGGGGTTGAGATCCCACGATCTCTGCTTCACCTTGTGCTTTGCCTTTGACCAGCCTGTAGAAGTCCCAAAAATGGTCAAACGTGATTGAGGTTCTCCAAAACTTGGTCAAGGGCCAGCAAGCCCCCAACACTCACCTGTGACTCATCCCAAGTCACTCTGATCTGGGTAACTCTGCCTCAAATTCCTCAATCTTGGCTTGAGTTTCCTTGATTTGTTGCTTCGCCATAACCTCCTGCTCAGTGAACTCTTGAATAACCTTCTCCTTCACAGGTCCTTCCAAGCGTTATTCCACTGTGGTGACCACTTGTTCTAGTTCTGCACCTCATCCTTCAATCTCCTCAAAACATATGCAAGATGCATCCTACACTGGCTAGAGTCATTGAGTCACTTCCATGACATTACTCTATATAGTGGCACAGGGGCAGACCTATGGTTCAATGCTTCAACAACACAACAACAAAACCCTAAGTACTGGCCCTTTAGGCAACACTTGCGAAGAAGATGAAGTCTCCCCCAAGGTAGAGGCAGGGGTGGTTGCAGAACTCAAGTGTGTACAACTTAGTTGGGACACAGATCTGTGATTACAACACTTGACATAACACTTAGCGGTTAACATTCATCAGTATTTAACCTTTATTCACATCGCAGGTTGAAACCCTAATTATAGAGTAGTGCAATATTCACAATATCTAATACATCCAAGAACTTAGGATATAGAAATAGATCAGATCTAGCATTCATTCACATTACTAAGCACTAAGATACTATTATATCAGGTGCATATAACATATATCATTGCACTAAGCATAAATCACATCAATAACATAATAACTATAATGCACAAAGAAAGCACAACACATGATATATGTGGTTCACCCTAGTGTGGGGCTACATCCACCAACTCTTCTCTTCTTTATTGTCTTATGTCAATATTCTACAAGAACAGAGCCACAAGAACCCACTTTGCATAGGACAGGAGATCTGCGCACACCTCACCAGATCCTCCTTCCCCGAGCTAGGTTGAAGCACAAAGCCTTTCTTACAATCACTTGCACTTAGCTTTGCAAGTTCTCAACATGCAGTATGCACAGAGCTAGCCCGATCACATAGATATGACTACTTACATTAATTGCACTTAACACAATATCATACTACCACATAACCACCTCTTACTTACATCGCCTAGATTTCTATTTATACATTAAAAAAGGGCCTAAATATGGGTAAACCCATGGGCTGACATCCCCATACCCGTTACATAAACCCTAAACCCAAAATTCCCTAAAAAGCGGTCAAGATCCTGCGATCTCCGCTTCACCTTGTGATTTGCCTTCGACCAGCGTGTAGAAGTCCCAAAAATGGTCAAACATGACCAAGGTTCTCCAAAACTTGGTTAACAACCAACATCCAACCAAGCAGAAAGGAAGACAATATGATTCCACCATTGACATTGATCCATACCCACCCCAAAAGAATGAAGATAAGAGAGAGGGGAAGTTTTTCCTCTAAATAACAAACATAGAGTTGAGCATGACTACATATCTAGGTAAATTAGTTGATCATTAATTTTATAGTTGATTTCTTTCTTAATAAGTGAAGGGTATTATCTCCAGTGTGGGAGCCCTCATGACTTGGACCATTATCCCTGTTACAAGAATCCAAACCTTATTGATCGATTATTATGCTGATCAAAGAAGACATAAAAAGTATAGCAAACAAATAAAAGAATACTTTCATCCTTTCGAATTCAGAGAGAGTTACTTGACTCAAGAGAGAGTCAAAACAAAATAAAAGGAAGGAAGAGACAATACCTTCTCCGCCTTCATCAGTTCAAAGGGAGACAAACAATATTCCAGCTGGTTCAAATACTCCATTTGATATGCCCAGAGATATTGTAGTAGGGCATAAAAGGCCTATCTAGAGTCAACAAAACTCTACAGGAGGCATAGGAACATGCAATTCCCTCAAGGGACATCCTAAGAAAGTAAAAGAGTTTTTTCAAGCTATCCTTCATCCATGAGCCACTTCATTGATTCTGAGACTCCCTGCCATAGCAGAAGAATACCATTATATCTTAAAAAATGATGTATGATATATTGTTCAGAGACCAAAAGGGAAGTCTGTGATGACTTCCAAGAGGATCTATAAGATCAAACATGTAACCTATGGAAGCATTGAGAAATACAAAGAGAGATATATAGATAGAGAATTCTCACAAACAAAGGGAGTTGTCTATGATGAAACACTTGATACAATAAGCCCAATACACTTCCATCCGTACTACCATCCATGAGTTGGAAACTATATCAGATGGATGGATTCTTGATGAGTTTGGGTTTCAGAAAGAGGATTTATGATCCAAACCTATATTATTATAGTGTTGGTGACAAGAGCCTGATTTTGATGACTTATTCAGAAAGCCTTATTGTTGGATACAAGTAATATTTGACTTATGATTTTGAGATGAAGGATCTCAGTATGATACACTACTTCTTGGGACAAGAAGTATGATAGAGGACTGATGAGATTTTTCTTGAGTCAAGGAAAACATACAGTGGGATTATTAAAGAAGTTCAGTATGACAGAAAGAAAAACCACTATGATAGATTTGAAGAAGATGAATGATGATGATTCAGATGAGATTGATCCACAACTAATTGGATCATTGATGTATTTGGTTAATATCAGACTTGGGATGTAAGATCATGTTTGTTTATGGAATATTTTGTAGCGGTATATGTTTTCTTGCAGTTTTGTCACTCTTTCTTATGTTACATGTCCTAAGTGAATGAGCTTCCAATGTGTGTGATATAGTGAATTAGACTATTCTGGCTATATATTCATGTGCATGTGTTATCTGACTTTATTTCTTCATTTCAACTATCTGGGTGAAGCTATTGGTAGATGTAGTTCCATTTCACATCTCATTCACTTATGTTAATATGCTCCTATATAGGATATGATAGATTAGAAATAGGTTAGGCTTGCATTTACATAGTCTTCATCTACACCTTCCATTTTCATAACCACCCATCACTCACCCTCATCGGTGGACCGAGACACAACCAGTAAAACCAAACTTGCAATGGTTGTTGGGACATAATTCAGATGGGTTCCCTATCCCAAATGGTCAGAGTTATAATTGGGAATTCTTACCAGGGGTAACCCCCTACTTTTGTCAGGATAATTTAGACTCGTCAATAGATCCTTTCCTCGAGGAAACTCATGACAACTTCCTCGGTTTCCTTTTTCGTTAGGATGAACTCTACCCACGTAGTGAAATATTATATAGTGATCAAAACCCAATGACATCCATTGTTGGAGTTATCCTTGAATTCACCAATGAAGTCAAGACCCCATTGTTGAAAAGGAGATTCAACAATGTTTGGTTTCAAAGGAAACATAGGGAGTCATTATTTTCCTGTGAAGAATTGATAAGTTTGGCATGATCTAACATAATGATGGGTATCAATGAACAACATGGGAAAATAATACCCTACCCTCAGGATCTTATGGGTGGTAGTACGGGTAGTGAAGTAACCACCATAGTACCCTGAATGGATTTCCTTAATAAAATAGTTCGCTTCATCTTTTTGCACGCATCTAAGAATGATTCTGTTAGGGTTATTCCAACCCAGACCATCCTGGGTCAAGAAATACTTCATGGATTTCTGCTTCAAGGCTCTCTTATTGTGGTCTACTAAGTGTTCAGGGAATGAAAGTTTCTTCAGGTAGTAGATAATGTCCACATACCACTCATCATGTTCTAATTCACTCACTATCACATTGACTTGTTCATTCTCTCCTAATTGTATGGCCTCGTTGTTGCTCTTATTCAAGATTTGGCATAGACCTTTCCCTTTGATAATATTTGTCATTTTTATCTCTAAATAGTATTCTTAGATTTTGGACACCCACTTTTTTCTGGGCCTAGGCAATCTTGTTGTGATAGGACATCCTTTACGAAAGGATAAGGCACATAAGCTTTGATCTTTTTGTACCCGATGTAACTTCTAAAGTGGTTAATGGATTTGACAAGGGAATAAGCTTGCTTCTCCGTGATGGATTAGTTCAATTACACATCTTTGAGGGATTTAATCATGAGAGCGATTGTTTTATCATAGTCATCCTTATTATTTTGTAACAACAATCCAACTATAGTGTCTTGAGAAGCAAATGAGAAAATTATGAAGTTACGAGAGTAGTCGGGGCTGACCAGGACAGGTTCCTTGGTGATGGCATATTTAATGTATTTAAAGGATATCATGATATTGTTATCCTATCTGAAGGTGACATATTTCTTAATCAAGGAATTCATGGGTTTGATCTTTTCAACAAAATTTGGGATAAACTGTATGATAAATTTTATTTTTTCAAAGAACAATTATAAATACTTCTTGTTAATGGGAGGTCGCATATTCTTGATCGATTCAAACCTTTCATGATCGATAGAAATGCATTCTTTTAAGACTGTTTGTCCCAAAACATTCCCTTCCTAAGCCAAGAGGCCAAGAACATTGCGTTTTTACATGGTTTTTTAACTGTTTCTGGTTGTGGCATTTCATCAAACACTTTGTTGATTTACTTATGTTTGGATGTTTACTTGTAGATTGAATTCATAAATTCGGCCTTAGGGTTTATATTCAATTATCACACATAGATATGACGACATAACCAATTGAAATACAAGATACACCAGATATGGAACCAATAGAAAATATCCGACCTTTATTATTATAAGAGCAAGAACCTGATACAAAGTGAGGCCAATTTGGAATGATCAATAGATGGATCCAATAAACATAATAAGAGCTGCTAAAAAATTATCCCGGGAAGAATATGAAATCCTCCAAAGGCTGAATACACAATGAAGACTTAATACAAGAAGAGATCTAAGTCGTATGAAGTACCAAACCCCCACTGGAAAGGTCAAGCTCTAGTAGAAGACTGAAACCCTCAATAATTCGGCCCAACTGAAGGAAGCCTCCAAATGAGTCCAAAATAGACAGAATGATAGATCGGGGTGATGGGATCCCCTTCCCGAAGTCTCAGGCTGAAATGCTATGGATAACTCCTCCAAATGATGAATCCTCCAATGAAGTTGTGCCCTCTTGAAACCCTGAAGTGCCCAATAATTCGGTCGTGATGAAGGAGGCCTCCAAATGTGCTGAAACTTGCTAGGAAGATAGATCGAGACACTGCAAGTCACTAGGTGAAGTCTCCAGGTCAGATATGAAGTATAACCCCTCGAAACTGAATAGATCTGAATCTCAAAAATTCCCTCCTTCTTTCCAATTCGTCCAATGCATCCAATGAATCAAATGGCACATGAAACTCCTCCGGAATGCACTAGATCTAATGGCCAAGACCTTGCAATGAAAACCCAGGTGCTAGAATTTTCCGAAGCCCTTCCAATCTCTTGGAACGAACTTCCCTCAAAGAATGGTGCACCCCCCTTCTTGGAAACTCCCAGTGGTGAACCCTCTCTCCTCGTGTACCTGTGGCTGTTGTAGAACCCTCCTACAATTGAGTATATATGAAGTAGAATGGTGTGGGGGAGTATTGCATCCCTGAGACCAATCTTGGGACAAGCTAGGTGGAATATTTCACCATTGAATCGTCCTCTAGGGTTTGTTAAGTCAAAACCCTCAAAACCCCTAAGGTATGGGCTCACTAGCTAGAAGCCAGATATCAAAAGATAATCATACATGAATGAGAGAATATAGGCCCTTTCATCTCCTTTATAATTCCTGCTCACCTTGTCCCTCCAAAGTGACTTTTTCTTTATTAATTATTAATAAATTAATTAAATCACTTTAATTAATTAATTAACCTTTTTACCTCTGAAAAAAACCTTATTTCTCCTTGTGGCTTCCCTGGCCACTGAAAGTCACTTTTTTCCATCCTCTCCTATAGTGTTGTTTCTCCCGATTCCAATGAGATATTATACTGAGAGGTTACTCCAATTATTGTTCCCAAAATGACCTCTTTAGTGAATTTAATTAACCTATAGCTCAAAATACTCAAAATCATGGAAATCGTCAGAATGCAACGGAACAAAAGCCAATCTATGCAGAATGGATCATAATGATGAAATAGGATGAACGATGTAAGCCGAACCCCAAAATATCCCTCAATAGTCACTGTACTCGCTATAACATCCATTTGGCTGCTCTGGTCATCATAACACCCTGAAATGTAATGATGTCCCAAAGTGGGGACATTATAGTCCTCTCTGCTAGAATATTTCTTGTCCTCAAGAAATAACCAAATCCCTCCAAGTATAATACGAGGATCCCATGTCCACTTGTAGGACACACAGTGGAACCCATCCAAAGATGAACTATCATACACTCCACCCCCTAGATCCCATATCAGGAAGTGAACTTCACTATCCTGTGAAGCATAGTCCTGAAAATGTATCAACTTTGTGAATATCTTGCACATGACACATGGAATCATCCTGGAATGATTCCATCCTCCAAGACCCTACCAATATCAACACAACCTCCATCAACTACACATGCTGATGCCAGAATGAGGTACTGCAAGACCTCCATGAGACACTCTCAAGTGATGTGCTCTCCTCAATACTGAAGCTCAATGGAAAGTCAAAACAAATTCCCCCTGCCAAGGTCCACTCGCCCTTGCCAGTAAGTGAAATGCTCAACCCTGCAATCCCTGGGTCCCATGCCAGTCTCTGTTGAAGATTACCATGTTGTCATGACACTATGATGGTCCTGCCAGACTTCTCCCTACATATATAATGGATCCTCCACTCCTGGATCCTCCACTCCTGGATTCTCAAGCTGAAATACCTGTGGCAATTGGACCTGTTGTCCATAAACTGCATCTGTAAAAATATCTCTATGGAAGTTGTACCTACCCAACCATGTCCATGCTCGATCATGATGGTCAAGAGGGAGAGACTGCATCGCTCCATGGGACAAGTCCCTGCAGTCCCACTCCAAATCAACCCAAGGTGGAGTATGTGGCTCTCTGGTGCAACTTGGGTCATGATAAAGTGGAACAATCTACTCACAAAATTAACTCCCGGATCCCAGGGAAAACTCAGAAGTTTATTACTTTCAATCCTCGCTAACTGCTCATGTTTCATACTGATCACTGTTGGAATCCCCCTGTGATCATCCTCATGAGTATCTGTATCTGTGTCGTCCTCTGAATTGTCTACCATCACCTAGCCTATGATGCTCATCTTCACGCACAAAGTCTCACCCGTCTGCCTAACATGATCTGTTAGGACCAGAACTCGCCTCTGGATTGTTGCAGAGGTAATCCCGATACCCATTAGAATTTTATGTCACAAATTGTTATAAAATGTTCAAATGGGTGCATTCTCAAGAAAATATCGTCTTAACTTAGAAAACTAGACTGGTATGCACAAGCAAGTGAGGTCTTAGTTTAACTTCAGTTAGTAGGTTGTAGTAAGGGTGAATAGGAGGAAGACTTTGGTGAGAAGGGTGTAGAGGTCTGTCGTGGACATCAGGTCTTCCGGCAGCTCAAAGAGGAAATAATTAAACACAAGATCTTCTTGAAATTCAAATCTCAGAGAAACTGAAAGGAATTATAACAACATTACAATCAATCATTCATCATAACATAGTCACAACAATTCATATGAATCAGTCATCATGAATCCTCTCAGTAACAGAGGCAAATAAGTTGGAGTAAGAAAGTTGACTTTCTTTAAAAAAGAAGTCTCAAAAATCAATACATATCCAGAAAACCAGAAGCTTCATTAAAACTGTAGTATTCTAGATATAAAAAGTATGTAGAATAGAAATAAAATGCTAGAAATTGCACATGAACAACAATATAACCAGAATAACACCACAATAATACTGAAATGATAACATAATAACACCAGAAAGAGCACTTAGATTACTGAAAGCAATGTTCATGAGCCTCTTCTAAGGGGTAGCCTCCAGTCGAGTAGAGCTCTATTACAATAATATCCAAGCTAGGGTTCTCATACCCTCGACTCCTATTTATACTAAATATGTCTATCAAAAGAACCATCTAGAGGAATATCCTTCTAGAAGAGGAATCTTCTATTAGGTCTTCTTACATTTGACTTATTCTACTTTATTGCAAGGCCTTATTAATTTTACCTTTATTACATCCAACATATTGTTCTACCTACGTGAGGGTTAGGTCCCTAACATGTCCTCCCCCTTAAAAACAACCTTGTCCTCAAGGCTTGAGATGTGGAAATTTCTGCAGAATGGTAGTTGATTCCCAAGTGGCATCTGCTGGAGTTGTATCTTTCCACTGGACTAACACTTCCTTTATGGTTCCCTGACACAGGTGATGCTCACGCTGGTCCAAAACTGCTTGCAACTGTAGCCAAATAGATGCTTCTTCATCCAACTCGGGAAGGTTGGTTTGAATTTGGCACTTAGTTCCAATAACCTTCTTTAAGCATGAAACATGAAAAATAGGATGTAGCTTAGAATGACTGGGCAAAGCTAACTGATAGGCCACCTTTCCCACACGCTTGAGAATGGTATAAGGACAATAAAATTTGGGCACCAACTTCTGACAATGCTCGACCTTGAGGGGATTTTTCTTGTAAGGTTGCAGTCAAAGAAACACTTGATCCCCTTCAGCAAATTGACGTTCAGAGCAACCTTGATCTTCTTGTTGCTTCATGAAATTATATGCCATGACCAAATTCTCTTTGAGGGTATGAAAAATAGCCTCTCGAACTGTAAGTGTTTGGTCAACTGCCTAGACCTTCAAGAAACCCAGTAAGTATGAGAGAACTGAAGGTGGATTTTGTCCATATACCGCTTCAAAGGGAGTCATGCGGGTAGCTGTATGGTATGAAGTGTTGTACCACCATTCAGATAAGGGTAACCATTGAGTCCACTGATTTTTCTTTTCCGATGCAAAATAACTCAAATATGTTTCCAAGCACTCGTTGACAACTTCAGTTTGACCATCAGTCTGTGGATGATAAGTTGTGCTTAGATGCAATTGGGTGCCTTGTATCTTGAATAGTTGGGTCGCAATAAAAAACAATAGAATGCGGCATGCCATGAAGATTGAAGACCTGATTCATGAAACGTTGAGCCATAGTGGATGTTGTAAATGGGTGTTGAAGAGCACATAAATGAGCATACTTGGAAAGGCGATCAACAACCACCATGATTACTGATTTATTTCCCAATTTGGGTAAGTCTGTAATAAAATCCATAGAGATATCCCTCCAAATAACAGGTAGAATCAGAAGATGTTGTAGTATGCCAGGAGATTTGACTAATTTTCCCTTGTCGTGTTGACACACATCACATTCAAGTACAAAATTATGAACATCTTGTTTCATACCCTCCCAGAAAAAATAATGTTTGACCCTATCATAGGTTTTGGTAAACCCAGAGTGCCCAGTTGTGGGTGTAGCATGAAGCTCAGAAAGTACCATGAATTTAAGTTTTGATTGTTTACTTAAATACAAATGACCTTTGTATCGAAGCTCATCATGGAACCAAGAGTACCCTGGAGAATTGGAGAATTGGACTGCAATTGTTGTATCAGATGTGAACTTTTGGGATCTTGTAGCCATTCTTGGTGAACGGCTTGGATCCAATCTGGTACAATGAAGGAGAGAGAAAAAGGGGATCCTTCATCTTCATATTTTCGGGAAAGTGCATCTGCAACCACATTGTCTTTTCCTTTCTTGTAAATGATCTCAAAATAATATCCAAAGAGATTAGTCACCCATTTTTGTTGCTCTGGGGAGGAAATTCATTGTTCCAAAAAATACTTGAGGCTTTGATGGTCTGTCTTAATTTGGAAGCGTTTCCCCAATAGATAAGGGCTCCATAGATCAACGATGTAATGTCCCTGAACATCCATGCCGGCCACGCTATGCCAAATAACTCTTACGTTCTCTTTGTAGAACATACTGTAACATACCCAACATCTAACTAGAATATGCCACATAAATGTTTTTGAATTGCATGCAATTAAATACATATGCACACAAAACTCTTGCGGAAGCATATACATATATATATATATATATATATACACATACATATGTATTTAATATCATGCAATTCGAAAACATTTATGTGGCATAGCCCAGTTAGATGTTGGGTATGTTACAATATGTTCCGCAAAGAGAACGTAAGAGTTCTTTGGCGTAAGAGTTACATATACATACACATACACATACACATACACATACACATACACATACACATACACATATACATATATACATATACATATACATATACATATACATATACATATATATACATATATATACATATATATACATATATCTACATATATGTATATGTATATGTATGTATGTATGTATGTATGTATGTATAACTCTTATGCCAAAGAACTCTTACGTTCTCTTTGTGCAACATACTGTAACATACCCAACATCTAACTGGGCTATGCCACATAAATGTTTTCGAATTGCATGGAATTAAATACATATGCGCACAAAACTCTTGCGGAAGCATATATATATATATATATATATATATATGTATGTATGTATGTATGTATGTATGTATGTATGTATGTATGTATGTATGTATGTATGTATGTATATGTATGTATGTATGTATGTATGTATGTATGTATGTATGTATGTAGACAGAAAAATACGTTATGTAAATGCACATATTCATACTAAAATTACAGTAAACATATACATGCAACATATACAGGAAATACCCATAAATTTACAGATAGTTATAAACACACATAAGATAAACCCATAAATATAAGCATGCAAATAACAATGCAACATGTAAATTTATCACACAATTGACACTTATCTTTGTGAGAATATCACCAACTACGTGCATAACTTCCATGAACCTCCCAGCCTTAGACCACACTATTCATCACTCTCAACAGTGAGTCACCCCCAGCTGGGACTAAACTCCACCCGGGTAAAGGGATTCCTAACCAGGCTAAAGGCTCATGGGCAACAGGAAAGACTCTGTCTCAGGTGAAAACTCAACTAACAACCTACAATTCTTCATTCCCCACATGCCTGTTCCACCCAGGAAGTGTTCCCCTTCTCTGCTCAACAGTCCTTCAGCTGCCCCACTTCCTTTTTCGGGCTTCAGCAACAGGCCGGACATGAAGTCTCAGAGCAATGTAGCTACAGTTTAGCATCTTCAGAAAATCAATCCCCAACAATTCTCTCACCCATAGAATTTCTCACGGGCCTGACAACCTGCTTCTTTAGTCCAGCTCCCATGCTAACCAGCTACACGAGCACAAAGATGGCTATAGATACGGGGTCAGGTACAGTTATGAAAATACGAAGGATAGCTCAATGGGTGTGAATACTCATGGATGATTGACTGGATGGATGAATGATGGAAGGAATGATGGAAAATATGATAGGAAATGAATTAAGTCCTCAAAATATGTATGCATGTCCCCAACTTGACACTTTTTATGTTGGGAGCTACTTTGGACCACTTGTACCTAACTTTAGAACTTAGGATAAAATAATTATCCATACATTGTGATTTAAGAAATATTAGTATAATATTCCTTTTTGGCTTAAGCTCCCTAGCTTATCCCCTTTCCTTAACTTAGCCCCTCCCTTTCCCTAACTAGTGGATTTTAGTCCCCCATCTCTTTTATCATGGCTGGTCTGCACGCATCGATGTATTTTATATTAATTATGAGACATATACAAAAATAGGTGCACTATCCTTTAACATATAGGCTCTTCGGCCTAATCAAAACATAAGCATCCTAGCTTATAATAATTGGCCCACTAGCCTATAAAACATAGCATATACACAAAGGCTCGCTGGCCTCACAATCACGTGCACTTAAGATGATGCATGCGGTATCTTGGAATGTGCACACTTCCTCATTTCACTACGTAGTACATGTGTGCACTATGCCATGAAAGGTGCATACAAAAATGATATCAAAACAACTCACCAACTTAAGTACATTTTCATATGGATTACAATTGGGTGTGGCCTAAGGATATTACAAACGACATGTAGAATAGGCAACATTTCCTCTTCATAGATGGATTTTCCCAGATTTCATTCAGATAGTTGCTTGCTGGTAAAGGCCAAGGGCTGACCCTCTTGCATAAGGACAACTCCAATTCCTTTCCCTGAAGCATCATATTCTAGGACAAAGGTCTTTGTGAAATCAGGAAGGGCCAGGACTGGAGTTGTGCACATGGACATCTTCAAGGTTTGAAAATATTTAGCAGCTGCTGGAGTCCAAGTGAAAGAGTTATTTTTTAGGACTGCAGTGAGAGGTGCTACAATCTTTCAATAATTATTGACAAACTTGTGATAATAACCTGTTAAGACCAGAAATCCACGCAATATTTTGAGAGTCTATGGGTGAGGCGAGTCTTGCATAGCTTCAATCTTTTTAGGATCCACCCTGGCGCTGTCTTTGCCAACCAGATGACCCAAGTAATCGATTTTTGAGGAGCCAAAAGCACATTTGGACTGTTTCAGGAAAAGTTGGTGCTAAGAGAGTAGATGGAGAACTCGATCCACATGAGAAATATGGTTTGTCTAGGTTTTTCTATGGATGAGGATATCATCAAAGAAAACTAAGACAAAATTACAAAGAAAAGGAAGGAATATATGATTCATGAGGCTTTGGAAGGTGGAGGGGGAATTACACAAGCCAAAGGGCATGACCAAAAACTTTTAGTGGCCATCATGAGTTATAAAGGAAGTATTAGGAATATCTTCCTCTTTCATATGTATCTGGTGGTAGCCAGAACGAAGATCAAGTTTAGTAAAGAACTGGACACCACTCAATTCATCCAAGAGGCCATCAATGACAGGAATGAGAAATTTGTCTTTAATGGTGAGTTTGTTGAGGGCACAAAAGTAAGGACACATTTGCCAAGAATCTTCTTTCTTCAGGACCATGACCATAAGAGAAGAGTAGGGGCTCATACTAGGGAAGATAATGCTTGCGTTAAGGAGTTCCTGAACCATTTTCTCAATTTCATTTTTTTGGGAAGAGGGGTGATGATATGGAGGGATATTGGGAGGAAGGCTTCCTGGTATAAGGGGAATGGAATTATCATGAACACCAGGGGAAGGAGGGAGTCCCTGGGGAGTGGAAAAGACCACTTGATGTTTAGAGAGGATGGATTGGAGGTCTTGCGGCACCGACGGTGTCTCAATTGCTTGTATGGCATGGAGTTGGGAAATAATGTGAGAATGACCTTTTTTGAGCAGCTTTTCCATGTGATGGGAACTAATGATCTCAGGTGAACTGGAGATGATTCCTTGGAACTTATATTGTTGGCCCTTCTAGCTGAATTGCATGGTTAATTCCCTAAAATACATGAGAATGGGACCCAAAGTATTTAGGTAGTCTGCACCCAACACAATGTCACAACCGCCCATGTCGATAACAAACATATGAGATTTCAGGTGGTAGTCACCAATTTGGAGACACACATTTTCAAAACTCCCTACACATTTCATGGAGCCTCCATTGGCAATCATCATTTGGAAATTATTGACTGCATGGATATAGCAATGAGTTTCTTGGGAAATGCGAAGATGGATAAAATTATGGGTGCTTCCACTATCAACCAGAATGATGAAATTCCTATACTTGATGTAACCGATTATCTTGAGGGTTTGGGGAGCAGAGAAGCCAGTGATAAAATTTAGGGAAATGATCGGTTCTACTTCGAGAGGGTCTGAGGGAGGGGTTATTTCAGTTATTTCAGGTGAATCAGACACAAGGGGAGTTTCAATATCCTCTTCTGAAATATCCTCCGAGATGGCCATAAAAATATTTTGCTCCTTACACTTGTGGCCCAAAAAATATTTTTCATCACAATTATAACAAAGGCCTTTGAGTTGGTATTCATCCATTTCATCCCTGGTCAATTTTTGGATCTTTAGTGGAGTAGAGGGGGTAGTGGGATTGACTAGTTTAGTGAAAGGAATAAAAGGGGGTTTCTGGTTTTGAGAAGATACAACCTGTTGTGCTTCTTTAGCTCTTTTAGTAGCATCCACCCAACTCTAAGGCCGATCCATAAGGACATGGGCACAAATCTCATCCTTGAGGTCACTGATAAAACATTCTCAGAAAAAGGCATCAGACATGCCCTCTTTTCGAAAATCCAGGCGCTCAAAAGCATCTATAAAGTCTTCCATTGTTTCAGATTGTTTCAACTTTGTCAAATGGCCTAAATGGTTGGTGTCAGTGTCAAAGCATTCATAAATCTCTGCCACAAAGTGTGTCCAAGAAATATACCCTTGACGAGATTTTTTTCTCCATTTCCACCATTGCCAACGTTCTTGATCTAGATGGAGAACACCATATCGAACTTTGGCCAAGTCATCTGTAATGCCGTATAAAGATAAATAATGCTCCATTTGGGTTACCCAACTAGTGGGATCCGAGCCATCAAATTTGATCACATCCACCCGTGGAAGGCGTAGGTCACGCTGAAAGTGATGGTGCTAAAACTTATGGGAATGAGAGGAAGATTCAGCTTTAGTATGTGGAGGTGGGTCAGATAAAGGGTTGGGTCAGATAAAGGGTTATCTGCAGGGATATGCATCTTGGTGTAGATCATTGAAACAATAGATTCAAGCTGGGCAGTCATGTATTGTTTGAGTTCCTCGATTTAAGCGACGATAAAGGATTGCATGTTTGTATTGAGGGTGACAACATTGGCACTGAGTTGTTTCACTTCTTGTTGGGTCTCTGTAAAATTAGATTGCAAGCTATTGAAGTGAGCTTCCAAATCCTGGCTATGGGTATGGGCCAGGATGACTAGGGAATCAAAACAGGGTGGGTGGGGTCAAAAATGTTTTGCTGAAAAATGATATGTATGAATGTGATAAGGGCGAAGAGATAAATCCAATGGAATAGGTCTCAAATAATGGTGCAAAAATTTCCAGACTTTATTTATTATTATTTTTTTAACACATGCGGAGTTAGACTCTGGTTTGAAGAATACTGCAGTGATGAAATTCCCAAATGCTTAACCAGGAAGATATGTGTATTGATTTGTCAACCCGAACACAGTTGCGCAACAATAGATCTTGTATGGTTTATTTTTTGTTTTCGTCCCTAAGGGTTAGGTATTCAAGGGTTCTATAGACAAGGGTTTTCCCTGTGCTATAGCTCTCTGATATATGTGCAGGGTCCAACAATAGTACTCGGCCCAATATCTCAGGGCACTAACTAAGGAGGCTAGACCGTGCTCTTATCCGTACTACTCGACTACCCATGTACTAGAGAGTATCTTCCCGAGTGTTTTTATCGGTGAAACTATAACAGTTAGGCGAAAAATCGATTTATCTAAAGAGGGCTTTAGGAAATCTAGGCCGATCCGTACACATGTGCTGTATGATGTGCTACCACTCGAAGGGGTACCAACAGGGGTTACAAGGGTGGCCAACAAATGTGCGCTTAAAAACCACTTGTATTTTCTGTGTGTATGAATCCTTCAACTGCGAGTTTATGCACGTAACGATAGATCTCTGTGGCTTAAAGATGCCAGAATACATCTCTACCTTGAAAAAAATTAACCCACAATTTTCTGCCAAGGAAAGTGCTCTGATACCACTTGTAGTATTACAGATATAAAAAGTATGCAAAACATAAATAAAATGCTAAAAATGGCACATGAACAATAATATAACCAGAATAACACCACAATAATACTGAAATGATAATAGAATAACACTAGAAAGAGAACTTAGATTACTGAAAACAATGTTCATGGGCCTCTTTGAGGGGGCAACCTCCAGTAGAGTAGAGCTCTATTACAATAATATTCAAGCTAGGGTTCTCATACCCTCGACTACTATTTATACTCAATATTTCTATCAAAAGAACCATCTAGAGGAAGATCCTTATAGAAGTGGAAGCTTCTATTAGTTCTTCTTACATTCGACTTATTCTACTTTATTGCAGGGCCTTATTAATATTGACCTTTATTACATCCGAGCATATTGTTCTACCTACGTAAGAGTTAGGTCCCTAACAAAAACTTTACAATACGGGAGCTTTGCTCTACCATCGACCATAAAAAAATATCAAAACTGAGTATTTATACTCAGAACAACTGCCACCACTAGGAGTATGACCTAGCCACTACAATCAAAGCTTTGCATATGCATTGTCTCTGTCAGGCCGCATTTTTCAGACGCAATTTCAGTTTTGTATGGGTTATGCAGGAAAATTTGCTGACAGGGAAACTTTCAGTTGACAGTCTGCCTTCCACGACCGACTCTTCCATGCTTTCTATTTATGTGGTGAAATGAGGTTTAAACCACTTTCCCCATTTTCATTAACTGCTTTCATCAGGCTCGAGATTGGGCATGACACCCAATAATGCTCCAGGTGAGTTCATGACTTCTTCCAATTAATCTCAATGTCTTATAACCACACAAATATTCTGTTGAGACCAAGAAGGGTGCTTCGCTCTCTTACGCAGCTCCATTCCCTTGCTCCATACGATTTCGGGCAATAACCTAGGGCTCCCATGTAAAATTTTGGGATTTCGCATTTCAGGAGTTCTCTCCCCTTGATTCCCAATGTTTCGATGCTCGAAATCATGAAATGGCCCCTTTGGATCAATGATCAGACTTACTCAAAATCCGACGACCACGATCATCTTTTTGAATAATCTTAGTCGCCCGCTGCTTGAATGGGTGCTTATCTTTTTTTTTATCCATGCTTCCATATGACCCCGGGCAGTGACCGTGAGCCTAATTCATAGGTGCATCGCGATTTTGTGTTTTAGGAACTCATGCTGCATTCTATGCTCAAACCTCCAAGTCACGAAATCACAATGCTTGGATCAGATGCCATGTATCCCCTTTGATTGAACGACCCAGACGACATTGACATTTCAGGACATCGTGCTTCGCGAGTCTTCAAGACTCTTCCCTTTTACTTTCCCAACTTGCGAAATCGTAAAAAGATGATCAAACGGTCCAACTCCCTCCTTTGATCAACGACTGCGATATTTTCATGATTTCACATTTTGCAGGTTCTAATGACTCTGCTCCTTGACCACTCCATCTCACAAAACCACAAAACATTGATCATGGACCACATGTCCTTTGAAACACCAACGATTAGGATGGACCCCACGATTTTGAACCTCTGACGCTATACTTCATGCAACTGTATGATCCTGATTGCTCGATAGCCGTCGATCTGATCTTCCTGATGAATTTCCATCATCGAAAGATGATTTTGCTCACTCTCTTGATTTTCATTTATATTAGACTTCTTCAAGTATTGCATTTGGTGCTTTCAATTGCGGCTTGTGTAGTTTACTTGAATGATTGGCCGAGAGCTCTCGAAAACAAAGGATCAGTGACGAAAGCATAGAGAGAAGTGGTCGAATTTAGGGAAAACATAAAATATTAGGGCCGACACCTCTTAGGAAATATGACAAGGAAAAATAGGTCGATCAAATGGATGAAGGAAAATAGAAGGAAAACTACAAGCTGAGTGAAAAACTTACGATCAAGTCTGCAAAGAGAGGGGAAATAGGAAAAGTTACAGAACTAGGTAGAAACCACAACCCCTAAATGTTTTGACAAGATTATGTGCTAACATTGGGCTCCATAGGGGATGGAATGCTCCCTGCCAGCTGCCAAGAACATGCAACCCCAATGCCTTTTCTTTGGGTTATGGAGTCTCCTATTAAAAACAAAATAAACTTAAAATAAGAATGATATTTACAATGGTGGGACGTCGATAGTGGCTTTAAAAAAAAAACCTTTTCGGGAAATGCTCATTTACAGGGCCACTAAAAACTTCATCACCCTCCAAATTCTGCAACATATAGGTGTTATTTTGCACTACCTTAGAAACCTTGAAGGGACTGATCCAAAGGGATTCAAATTTACCATGCTTTCCCTTATCTTGTCTGGGTGCATCCCATTTGAGAACTAGATCTCCTAGCTGGAAATCCTCTTTTCTTACTTTCCTGTCACAATCCTCCTTGATCCTTTGTGGCGATCATGTGATTTGTCCGCCATCTTATCTCTAGTCTGTTGCACCTCTACTAGATGATGTATCCTTCTGATCATGTCAGCAGGTTCTCCTTGGCAGTCTTGGAAGAATGTTTCTACAGGCAGAGTGAGCTGAGAGGAAAAACTGCTTCAGTCCCATATACTAGTTGGAAAGGAGAGATACCCAGGGACCTTTTAGTTGTCACTCTATTCACCCATAGAGAAAATTTGAGCTTTGAATCCCAGGCTTCCTTATTTTCCTATAGCAATATTTTAATGATCTTTATCAGGCTCTTGTTAGAGGAATATGCCAGTCCATTTCCTTGGGGATAGTAGGGGGTAGAGTGAATTAATGCAATTCCAAACTAATCACAAAACTTGATCAAGGGTTCGGCCTTGAAGGATGAAACATTTTTAGTGACGATCCTTTTCAGACAACCAAACCTTGCCATAATGTCTTCAAGAAAACCAATGATCACTTTGTGAGAATCACTCCTTGTGGGAATGGCTTCAATACATTTGGTAAAATAATCCGTTGTAGTTAGGATCCACTTGTGTTGACCACTCGAAGGAGGATGAATCTCCTTGATAAAGTCTAGGCCCCATTACTGAAAATGCCTTGAGGAAACCACCGACTTCAATGGAAAAGACTTGATTTGCTACTTCCCAGAGAATTTCTGACATTTAATACAAGCCCTGATTTTTGCATAGACATCAGTGAAAAGAGTAGGCCAGTAGTACCCAACCCTGAGAATTTTGTAGGAAATGGTTTTCCAGAAATGATGTCCCCCACATAGGCTATCATGGAAATCAAATATAATATTTTGGGCCTCCTGCAGGTTTAAACATATCAGAAGCACAGCCAAAGGGTATTTCCAATACAAGACCTAGTCAATAAGGAAATACCTAATTTCTTTGATCTTTAAAGCTCTTTCCTTTATTTTTCCTATACCATAAGGTGGTCGTAACTCCTGCAGAAAATATATAATGTCTCTATACCAGGTGCATTCTGCGCATGGAGGGCTGTCTTGAGAACATTTGTCGACCAACTCATCTTGGTGATCTTATGAGAAAGTGTTGATGAAGTTAATCCCCAGAGATTTATAATTAGATCCAACGAACAACTTGGATAAACCTTGGCCTTTAACTAGTTGGGTGGGTTTTATTTCCAGGTCAAACTTAAGGATTTTGGCAATCCACTTGCTCCTTCTCCTGTCTATGTTAGGTTGAATGAGAATGTCCTTCACATAAGCAACGCCATGATTTTTGAAAGCATAACATAGACTCTAAAATAATTGAGATATTTCACCAAGGCATATGCCTTCTTCTCCATGATGTCATATCTAATCTCTGCATCCCTCAATGCTTTGATAAAAAAGGAGATAGGTTGCTCCATCCCTTCAATTTTTTTTCTGCAATAAAATGACTGCCACTGTATCAAATGAGGCAAAGGAAAAGATTAAGAAATCCTTGGAATAATTAGGATTAACTAGCACAGGTGATTTAGTTAGTGCCTTCTTGATTCGATCAAAAGAATTTGGACTCAGTAGTCCATTTTACTTTATTCCCCTTCCTAAGCATGGCTGTGATATGATTCTCCAATTCAACGAAATTTTAAACAAACCTTCTCAGAAAATTAATTTTGCCTAGGAAGGACTGAACTTCCTTCTTGGATCTGGGAAGTGACAAGGCTTGAATAGCTTCCAACCTGCTTGAATCAATCCTGACCCCCTCAGATGATACTATGTGTCCCAAAAATTTTCCCTCCTACATAAAAAATAAGGACTTCTTAGGATTTAGGTAGAGACCAAACCTTCTGCATTTCAATAAGACTTTCCTCAGATGACAACAATGTTCTTTATTAAATCTGGAAAAGACTATTATGTCATCCAAATAGATGACCATGAATTTATCCCTTTCTCCAATGAAGGCGATGTTCATGGCTTGCTATTAGGTTTCTCCTTCTTTCATCAATCCAAAGGGAATTTTGGCATACATAAATGTGCCCCAAGGAGTGGTGAAGGATGTCATTTCTTTGTCCTTAGATAGAACAGAGACCTGATTGTAGCCATAAAATCCATCAATCATGAAAATCCTGGATGCACCTGTGACACTCTGTAATATGTGTTCCATCGTTGACAAAGGGTAATTGTCCTTCTTAGAGATTCTGCTCAGATTTATGAAATCAACACACAGTCTGATCCCTCCATTTTTCTTTCTCACTGGGACCAGGTTGGCTATCCATTCAAAATATCTCAAAGGGACAATGATTTGGGCATATATCAACTTCTTTACCTCCCTTTCCATAATAGGTAGAAAAATAGGGTTTATTTGTCTTAATTTCTTCCTAAATGGCTTGGCCTCTTCCTTCAGTGGGATATTATGCTCAATTATGGTTGTTTCGTATGTCCCGAGGTCTTCATAGGTACAGGAAAACACATCATAAAATTCTTTTAATAACTCAATATACTGGCCTCTTTGATCCTTTGACAAGCTACTCGACAACTTGACAAATTTTGGATTCTCCTCCATGCCAATATTACACTCAACTACATCAACGTCCTCATCTGAAACCTTACCCTTTACTTCCAAATCATTCTTGTCAAATAGTGTTTCCAAAGGAACTAGTCCTTTCAGAATATGATTTCTAGGCAGCTGAACAATATGGTGATTATAAATCTTATTCAAAAATACTTTAGGGGGAGGGTTCCCCTCATAATCATGGTCTTGATCAATGTGTAATGTAGAGAACTCATCAACTGACTCCAGAAATCTTCTGATTTCAAGATCATCCTTGAACACCTTCCAATGCTTGATATTATCAGGTACAGAGGGCCTATATCTAATCTCCACACAATACCTAAGCTTAGGTGGTAGTGGGACCCTGAATTGGCTCGCTGAGATGACCAAAGAATCATCCATGACATTCTATTCTCTTGGAATAAATGAAACATTGAAAGCTGAGAAAAAACTATAAATTAAGTCCCATGCTTCATTTCTATATGATCTCAGTCGAGGGTGTTTGGCCTGATAAATATTTCTGATCTGTTGGAGAATCAACTCATCATACCAAAACACTGATATCTCTTCAATTCACATGTCCTTCGCAACCCTTAAACCCAAAACAAGAGCCTCATATTATGCTACATTGTTGGTAGCTTCAATTTCTAGTTTGTAGGACAAAGGTATGGCCTCTTGACAAGGTGACACAAAAACTACTCCGACACTAGCACCTTCTCTAGAAGAGGCTCCTTCGAAGAAAATATTCCACACATAAGTGGTTGGGGTGGTTATTTCATGAGAATAAATGAGTTTCTTTTTTATTTCAAGAAGAATTTCTGGAGTATCAATGAGATGTAACAAACTAGATCCCAAATCAGTGTTAAGGGAAAATATGAGGTGATTGGCGGGGTTTGCTTCATCACTAATGATGTAGGCCAAATGAGCTTCTTTGTACAATCTCCTATGCTCCCCTCTGAACACTGGAATGGTAGCATATGTGAGGCCCATATGCAAGGTTCCCCCAAGCTGTTTTATCCAAGATCTTGAAAATAGCATGAAAAACTTGGGAGGAACATCAACCACCATGATATCCATTACCACACTTTTCATGGGCAACTAAAATAAGGTGACAACCAGATATTTAATGACCCCAACACATTTCACCCTCTTTGAATCAAAATAATACAAGTCATGGTATGCTTTGGTGACTTCCAGTCCTAGTTCCTTCATGATGGTTTTGGGCATGAGATTATGAGAGGCCCCTGAATCCATCAGGCAATTATGTAGTGCCTTGTCATGTATGTTCAATGATGTGTATAAAGGAGGGGATGAATCATCTCTATATTCTACCATGGGACCTAAGATTACTGATGGTTTTGCGTCCTGCAAATTGATCGAGTCTCAGGGATGATACAAAGGTTCAAGCAACAACAGTTTAGATAGGGATCTCTTGAATTCTTCATGCTTGACTAGTTCTGAAAGGGGTATCGAGATCCTAATCTTCTGAATTTCATGTTCAAAGTTAAAATAGGAGGGGGGATTCAAAATTTCCTTTACCTATGGGATAGGACCTTTGGCTACTGGTGGGGGATTCTGTGATTTCTTTTCCCTGCTGTTGTTTGCTACGTCTTTGGCCGATTTGTCTTCTTTGGGAGGCTGATAAGGGATGTCAGACTTCCCATATTTATTCTTAGACCTGAGTTTGTATCTATTTGGGATGTCGCTGGCCTTATCCCCCTTGCTCAGCTCATTTAATTGAATGTCCCTGAGAGACTCCTCATATCCTTATTGAGTTAAGTGAGGAGAAGGAGATGCGACTTCAAGATAATGAATTTCTGGGTCAAGATCCTCTTCCTCTCCACCATCATCTTTGACAATGTTTCTTTGAAGAGGGGTTTTGATCTTCTGATCATCCCTATCTATGTTCTGAGGTTCACTTTGTATAATCTGAGGAGCATTGTTGATCAACCTCTTTAAGTTGCCTCTGTTATCGATATTTTGAGGATTTCTGTATGTTTTCTTCCCATCCAATTCCAACCTTTCCATTCTAGTTGAAAGTGATTTTAGTAACTTGGTTACTTTGTCCATTTGAGGGGGGAAAGCTAAGGAACTAGGGGTTGAGGCTTCAACTCTTCCCCTTCCTGTGTCTCTGTTAGCCTTATTTCTGAGTCGGTCAACTGCCAATATGTTAGAATCTAATTCCAGGGTTGCATCTTGCATATGAGCCAACGAGGTAGCTCTTCTCTCTCTTAACAGAAGGAAGAAATCAGGGTCAAAAACACTAGCATGGGTAATTTTGGCAGAGGCTTCCATAGGATTTATCTCAGCAGGGATCTTATTGTACATTTTGTTAAATATTTTAGAGAAGTCAAAGACAGACTCTCCCTCTTTTCTCTTTACGGACTCGAACTCTGCGATATAATACATGAAGTCTTTTTTATCCTCCCATTGTCTCAAGAAGACATCATCTAAAGCCTCAATCCCATCAATGGATCTAGGGGTCAGGGCCCTAAACCACTTTCTGGCTTCTCCATCAAGCCCGTGGAAAAAAATCCTCATCCATACATCTTCATCTACTATGACATAGTTATCAACATAACTATAGAAAGCTGCAAGGTGCTCCTCTGCTGTAATATCTCCCTCTCTCGTGAACTTAGGCAACTTCTTAAGGTAGTGTTGATGGGCAAATTTGACATGTCGTCAACTGGAAGGATAGACCCGATCCAGGGTTGTCTAATTAACCCAAGTCATTTGGTATGACCTATCCTGATGGGTTTAATGGCTCTGTTGGCCAACTAAAGTCCTAAAAATAATAAAAGAAATGAAACTAATCTAAAATCTATGATTCTAACAAATGATATATTACTGACTTATGTTTAATAAAAAGAAATGTGAATATAATCAATATATATACATGTTACAAGGTTTGCATGAATTCTTGTGAAAATGATTGTTTGATAAGGTTTCTGAATCAAATATGAACAACACCTTTTTTTTTTTAAAGATATTAAACAAATAAATACTAAATGAATACGATTGAAACAATGATACATAAACAATCAAAGCTAATTTATGCAATCATCATTTCATTAATAATTAATGAAAAATAAAATAAAAGAATGCATCTACTAACCTCTAATCGATCAATCAACTGAGTTTATCTTCCTGTGTTGTATGAGCTTGTGTCTATACTGTTGTTAAGGGAAACCTATAACAAAACAATACTAGCACTTCCAGAATACATTCAAAGAAGTATTTGATATTGGAGTAAATTAATAACAACATAAAGACATCTAATTAAAAAATCTTGTGATCTTAAGATGATCAATATTTAAGAATGAGAGAAAACTTAGATTTGAATATTGATTTTATCCAACATTTAACATTAAGAATAAATTAAAAAATGATCAAATGATAGATCAATCACACATAAAAAATGGAATAAGAAATTATGAACAACATATAATATTTAACAATATGAAAATACCATATGATGACAAGCTAAAGTTAAAATCAACCATAATAATATTCTCATAATACAACAATAATGAAAGAATGAAAT
>ML822836.1:111456-124530 GCA_009831015.1 Picea engelmannii
TGTTCAGTACCCCAACGGGTTTACACACACTTCCCACACTTAAGTTCTTTCAACCATCTTATACCACTTTTAAATAATAATACAATTATAGATTTCTTGATGACAAAGAGAGCAGGGTGATACTGGAGGTTAATTGCAATACAGGTGAATAGTTTATTTATTTTCTTTCAAAAATTGAAGTTTTATCATGGTTTAGAGATTTTAGATTTCCTTAAGAAATCATCTAGAGAATGGGGAAGCACTTAAAAGTGACTTCTTAAGAATATGGACGACGTAAAAAGTTTAAAGATCATCGTAATTCTCAAAGATTTAAACCACATCTCTGGTGTAATACTCTGGCAAAGACAATTTGAGGACAAAATAAAAGTGACAATTGACTTAAAAATCAATTGTCTGAGCTATATCTTAATATCAGGACCTTTTTTAATTATTTCAAATTTCTTGAAAAACACAAGTCTTAAAATAAATGCTTCCTTCGACAATAGCTTTTTGATAAGAAATATATTGATTTAAAAAGACAGATAAGAAAAAAAACTCATTCAAAGCAATCAAAGAAAACAAAAAACACACAGAAAACCAAAATAAATTTTATTAATGGGATTCAAAATCGGAAGTACACAAAATCAAAACAGCAAAATAAAACTTTTCAGGATACGATTTTGGCCAAAGATAAACTCGAGCTTTTGGATTCACTAGCATCTCACTGTAAAGTAAAGGAAGAAATCAATCATATAAAATATCATGTGTGAACAAGTTCTTTTCTTAAGATAATGATGCATGAGATGCTACTTTGACCAAGCATTATTATTAAAAATAAAATAGACTAAAAATAAAATAGAAAAATCCTTATTAAGATGAGTGCAGTCCTACTCGTGGCACCTTGGGTTAGGGTTGAATTGATAGTTCAAATTTACTTATCTCTTTACTTTCCATTTAAAAATTTTCATGATGATACTACGTTTTTGAAAATAAATGTTCAACGAAAAGCAGAGAGAAAAAGATTTAAAGTGGACTTCCTTGGCAACATTCACATTATGGTTCTCTTGGTGTACCCACTTGTGTTCATAACTGCATTATTATACAAATAAATGTTGAGAAAGAAAACTAAAGGAAACCTACTCCTAAACCTACTCTAAAATACTAAACAGGTCAAAATGCTAAGTAAAATCGTATTTCCAGTGCAACCACAAGAGCATCTTCAATCCTGAAAGACATAGAAAGTCGAAAATTAGAACAAAAGAATGTAGTATTTGCAGATATAAAATAAATATGTCATGCTTACCTCTTATACATTCTTTTAAAAACAAAACAAGCACAACCTTACCATTCTTTTGAAACTTCTTGATGTATGAATCCTCCAACCATTCTGCAATCCAGTCATGATATGAGTCATAATGGCATGTAAGAGTGTAATTAAGTTTGGAAAATTTATCAATATTATGGGGAAATGACATCACCATCAGCCAAGGCTGAAGTGCCCCATCCTCTTGACAATTCTCTAAGTGTTCAATAATTTCTTCACATGGAGGATCTATGAGAAATATGTCATGCCTACTTCCTAGATATTTAGGCAAAAACAAAGCAAGCACAACTTTATCTTTATTATGAAGATTTTTTATATATGAATATTCAAGCCATCCTAATATCCTGTCAAAAAAATGAGGATGCAAACTATGACTTTGATGAAACTAATATATCGATGATGAACACATCATAAGAGGATTCATGACATCAATTAGATTATTGGTTTGAATGCTTCCTTTGATGAAATTGATCATTTCAAAATGTGAAGCATAAACATTAAAATTCGAGCTAATCAAAGAATGAATATGCAACATAGAATGTTTGATCTCCATAAGAGAGAATGCATTGTCTTTTTCAAAAATAAACTGTGTACAATCATCTCGCAACATATATTTTTCCCATGTGAGTGATGAAAGCAAAAGAGCGTCAAATCCGACTTTATAAATGTTATGTTTGGAATTAATTTCACCAAATCTTGGCATATTGAAAGAATATGATTGTGGTGGAAAAGAGTAGGATGTTGTGGGTAAAGCATCAAGTCCACTAGAATCTAAGAAGAGATCTGGATATAAAGAGTAAAAGGAATAAAAAATGAGCATGTGAAAAAGGATCTCTTGAGCTATGATATTTAATAATGGTATTCTCAAGACGTTTCTTTAAAACTTTCACTCTGTTTTGGTGATAAATTCTTCAACATAATATGATCATCTAGGTTTTCCTCCTGTATGATAGATAATTCAAAAATTTCATGAAAAACATCTGATCTTTCATGTTGATAAGGTACGATTTGAGGATGAAGGTTTAAGGTTTCTCCTTCCAATTGCATATCTTAATCTCTAATAAGTTTCATAGGATTGTTAGAATGTTTAAGATGATTTTCGTCACCTAAGTGTTCTTCAATAACTGAATTTAAATATGGATTAGAACATGAATTACAAGAATGAGGACATTCACCTTGACCTAGAATCGAATCTTATTCCACGATGGTCGAAGACTAAAAATAAAATGATTAAGAGGAAAAACCAGTTTGGTTGTCAGTAAGAACCTTGTCAATAGATTCTACCCCCCTTGCTTGTTCAAAATTTTTGGATGGATTCCTCTCATCCTGCGAACAAAATTCTTCTCGCAATTGAGTGATAGGATTTGTAACTGGTTTATCATTCACGATTGAATATGACTGGATGAAGGGGATGCAACCATCATAGAGGATATTTAATACAAATGACATGTCAAAGAGATTAAATTTACAGAGAACATGATAGATTCTTGTCGAAAAGCCTTCTGAAGATGAATCACCATTGATTAACAAAGTCTGAAATTCTTCACATAATTGATTGTAATCATGGATTTCAAAAGAATCTAAAAATTCATCTACAAATTGAGACCAATAAAAAATGTGATATGCTGGAAAAGACTCAAACCAATGTTTAATCCGACCTCTAAAAGTAAAAGAGAACAATCTGCACAAAACTTTTAAATCAAAAATGCCATTTTTGATGCATTTGCAACAAAACTTGTTAAGGTGGTCTTTGGCAGATATATCGCCCCCACCATCAAAGGTGAGTTTGGACAAGCGAGAGACTGTCTCATTGGGAACATTGAGTAATGATAAGTGGAAAGCATGTTCCAACATAGTGATTTGGGGAGCCAGGGGGAAATTAAATATATTCGAAATAAAGGCTCCTATAAGGCCTGCTTGTCAGTCAGCCCTCCTTCTAGCACCATTTGTTGACAGGTAAATTTGACATGCCGTCAACTGGAAGGATAGACCTGGTCCGAGGTTGTCTAATTAACCCAAGCCATTTGGTATGACCTATCATGACGGGTTTAATGGCCCCATTGGCCAACTAAAGTCCTAATAATAATAAAATAAATGAAACTAATCTAAAATCTATGATTCTAACAAATGATATATTACTGACTTATGTTTATTAAAAATAAATGTGAATATAAACAATATATATACAGGTTACAAGGTTTGCATGAAATCTTGTGAAAATGATTGTTTGATAAGGTTTCTGAATCAAATATGAACAACATTTTTTTTTTAAAGATATTAAACAAATAAATACTAAATGAATACGATTAAAACAATGATACATAAACAATCAAAGCTAATTTATGCAATCATCATTTCATTAATAATTAATGAAAAATAAAATAAAAGAATGCATCTACTAACCGCTAATCGATCAGTCAGCTGAGTTTATCTTCCTGTGTTGTATGAGCTTGTGTCTATACTGTTGTTAAGGGAAACCTATAAAAAAACAATACTAGCACTTCCAGAATACATTCAAAGAAGTATTTGATATTGGAGTAAATTAATAACAACATAAATACATCTAATTAAAAAATGTTGTGATCTTAAGATGATCAATATTTAAGAATGAGAGAAAACTTAGGTTTGAATATTGATTTTATCCAACATTTAACATTAATAATAAATTCAAAAATGATCAAATGATAGATCAATTACACATAAAAATGGAATAAGAAATTATGGACAACATACAACATTTAACAATATGAAAACACCATATGATGACAAGCTAAAACTAAAATCAACCATAATAATATTCTCATAATACATTAATAATGAAAGAACAAAATGGAATAAGCATCACATAGGTCTAAAGCCAAAGATGAATTGCTTTCCCATATTCTTTCTCAAAATCACATGCCCATATTGTGGTCCAAAAATGATTTTTTTGGGATAATAGACTGTTAAAGATAGAAAAACAAATTAATACATAAATGATAATAATTAGCCATGTATTGATAAAATAGACTAAAGATAATTTAAATCAATGCATAATCAATTATTCAAAGAATATGAAGATATTATAATGAAAATAAAACCATTTTACTCATAGGATAAAAACCATTAAGCAACCTGGAATTCCATATTCTTCTTTGAAAATACTCGTCCATTCTCCCAAAGATTCCAACCATCTGTTACTCCATTCGAAAAGAAGAAAAGTTTAAAAAATAAATAATATACAAAAGATAAAGGATTAAAATCCTCCTCTCCCATTCTGGGATCCATGGCTCTGAACTCTCTCATATATTTATACAATGAGTGAACAGTTTGGGCGTCACTAATAATTTTCTCCACCTAAAATTTGCCTCGTAAAGATACACAAATATCTCTCAAATCGTGCAATTGTTGGATAAAATTTCTATGCAAAAGGTAAATGGGTCCATTTGGAAATGGGTTCTCAACCGTTTTGTCAAATGCCTCACGGTTTGGCTGCAATGAATCCTGCAAAAGCGCCTGTCTGATCTTGACATCTTTCCAAATTTTATCTGTTGTTGCTCATAAAATTATTTGCTGCAATCCAATATTATTTTTGGATCAATCATATTGAACATATTTAGATAATAAAATCAACCCATGATCAGATCCGTATCAAATATTTGATAATAGAAACCTGTGAAACAAAAATAAACCTAAATTAATAACCTAAAAATTGTGAATAAAACAAAATCTAGAACACTAAAATAAAAAATGAATTTAAACTAACTATAAGTTCTAAACAAACATCGTTTATAATTTCCTTTCAAATATGATCTTAAAATTCTAGAATCTTCAAGTTAATGCAGAAGAGAAAAATATTAATTTCTATTTTTTACAAAATCAAACAAATCATAGATAATTTTTTTTTTTTTAATTATTATTATTATTTTGAAATGAGATGCAAAATGAAAAAAAGAATTTAATTAATTAATATCATAAAATGATTTTATGAAAATGAGAAATCAATCAAGATATTATTTGATGAATTATTGAACCCATTATTCAAAATAGTCAAACTTACTAATGAGCAAAAGAAAGAACACATAATCATAATTTAAACAAAAGTAAACAGTTGAAAAAAATTAACGTTTTTGTTTAAATTGAGATTTCTATGCTCGTTTCTAAATTTTGACATATACTCTTGTAATGAATGTCTCATACTATAGTGAATGTTGTAAGTTTGTCTCAAATCAAGCCAAGGTATAGAACTATTTGAAAATGTTCATTTTGTAGCTCATTATAATTATCAAGATTCTAATGGGAGCCCTTTAAATTTTGTAAAAATTTAGGGGGAGTTGTTGGGGCCCAACAGGTAGCCATCGGTTGGGAGGGAATTAATAGGTTGAGGCAAAACAAGAGGGCCATATATGGAAGCAACTATAACTTCCATTCTATTTCTCTGGGGATTAGCACTAGCCATAAGGATAATGGGTGGAGGAGAATTAGGAGGGGAAGGGGTTCGAATAGGGGATACTAGAACTGAACTTCTAGGAAGAAAGGGAAACAATAGAGGATTTGGAGAAAAGGCTATAGGGCTAGAGGGAATAGAGGTTTCTCTTTCTTCAAAATCAGTAGCCCTAATAGGAGGAGGGGTGATAAAACTTGGAGTGGGAAAATCCTCTGAGGTCTGGGGTCTGGACCAAGGTACAACTTCATAGGAAAGAAGAGTGACAAATCTTTCTCCTTCCAATCCAAAATCAGGAGAAGAAAAATCAACAGGAACAATCCCAAACTTTAAAATTTGGAAAACTCCAACAGATGTTAAAATAGGAAAATGAGAAGCAGATATCAGAGTTTCTAAAGGATGACAGTGAAAATTATTAGAAATACCTGGTTCAACAACAGAAGTTCCTTGTCGAAGGGCCTTTTCCTTTCTAACAATTTTCTCTTGGTCAACTTCAGGTGTTGCTAACAGTAGCTATGGAGTAGAACTTGTGTGTCTGCCTCTAGAAGCCACAACTGAAACAGTGGAGTCTCCAGTGGATCCACATCAATGGTGTCACCACAGTGGAGTTGCCAGGTGCACAGTTGCAATCTTTGATGTACTAAGTTCTAATGCACCTTTAGAACTAGTAAGCTTTGTTGTTCAATCCCAGGGAAAATCTTCAATTTCGTTCCCAACAACGGTTTCAAAAATGTTATCACCAAAAGTCACCTCTGTTTTGCGGCAGAGGTAAGTCCGATACCCATTAGAATTTTTTGTCACGAATTGTTATAAAATGGTCAAATGGGCACAGTCTCAAGAAAATATCATCTTAACTCAGAAACCTGGATTGGTATGCACAAGCAGGTGAGTTCTTAGTTTAACTTCAGTTAGTAGGTTGTAGTAAGGGTGAATAGGAGGAATAATTTGGTGAGAAGGGTGTAGAGGTCTACCCTGGACATCAGGTCTTCCAGCAGCCCAACGAGGAAAGACTTAAACACAAGATCTTCTTAAAATTAAAATCTTAGAGAAACTGAAAGGAATTATAACAACATTACAATCAATCATTCATCATAACACAGTCACAAAAATTCATGTGAATCAGTCATCATGAATCCTCTCAGTAACAGAGGAAAATAAGCCGGAGTAAGAAAGTTGACTTTCATTAAACAAGAAGACTAAAAAACCAATATTTAGCCAGAAAATCAGAAGCTTCATTAAAACTTTACAATACAGGAGCTTTGCTCTACCATCGACTATAACAAAATATCAAAACTGAGTATTTATACTTAGAACAACTACCACCGCTAGGAGTATGACCTAGACACTACAATAAAAGCTTTGTGTCTGCATTTTATCTGTTAGGCCACATGTTTTAGACACTAGTTCGGATCAGTATGGGCTTTGCAGGAAAATCTGCTGATAGGGGAACTTTTAGCTGACAGTTTGCCTTCCACGGCTGGATCTTCCATGATTTGTATTTATGTGGTGAAATGAGGTTTCAACCACTTTCCCCAGTTTCCTTAACTACTTTAATCAAGCTCGGAATGGGGTCTGACACCCAAGAATGCTCCAGGTGAGTTCACGACTTCTTCCAATTAATCTCGGCGTCTTGGAACCACATAGATCTTCTGCTGAGACCAAGAAGGGTGCTTCAATATCTTATGCGGCTCCATTCCCTTCCTCCATATGAACTCGGGGCATGACCTGGGGCTCCCATGTGAAATTTTGGGATTTCTCATTTCGAGAGTTATCACTCCCCTTGATTCCTAATGTTCTAATGCTCGAAATCGTGAAATGGCCCTTCTGGATCAACGATTAGACTTACTCAGAATACGACAGCCATGATGAGCTTTTTGAACAACCTTAGTTGCATGTTGCTTGAATGAGCACATATCTTTCTTTTATCTATGCTTCCATATGACCCTGGGGAGTGATCGCGAGCCTAATTCCCATGCACGTCGCGATTTTGTGTTTCAAGAACTCATGTTGCGTTCTATGCTCAAACCTTTGAGTCACAAAATCACGACGCTCAGATCGGGTGCCATGCATCCCCTTTGATTGGACGGCCAAGACGACATCAACATTTCAAGAAATCATGCTTTACGAGTCTTCAAGACGCTTCCCTCTTACTTTCATGAATCATGAAATCGTGAAAAGATGATCCAATGGTCCAACTCCCTCCTTTGATAAAAAACTATGATCTTTTCGCGATTTCATGTTTCGTGATTTCTAATGACTCTGCTCCTTGACTGCTTCATCTCATGTATCCTTCTGATCATGTCATCAGGTTCTCCTTGGCAGTCTTGGAATAATTTCTTTACAGGCATGGTGAGTTGGGAGGGAAAAACTGCTTCGGTCACATATACAAGTTGGAAAGGAGAGATACCCAGGGACATTTTTGTTGTCACTCTATCTGCCCATAGAGAAAATTTGAGCTTCGAATCCCAGGCTTTCTTGTTGTCCTCTAGTAGTATTTTAATGATCTTTATCAGGCTCTTGTTAGAGGACTCTGCCAATCCATTGCCTTGGGGATAGTAGGGGTTAGAGTGAATTAATGCAATTATGAACTACTCACAAAACTTGATAAGTGGTTCATCCTTGAATGATGTAGCATTATTGGTGATGATCCTGTTAAGACAGCCAAACCTTGCCATAATATCTTCAAGAAAACCAATGATCACTTTGTGAGAAGCACTCCTTGTGGGAATGGCTTCAATCCATTTGGTAAAATAATCCATTGTAGTTAGGATCCACTTGTGTTGACCACTCGAAGGAGGATGAATCTCCCTGATAAAGTCTAGGCCCCATTGTTGAAAAGGCCCTGAGGCAACCACCGACTTCAATGTAAAATACTTGAGTTTCTCCTTCCCAGAGAATTTCTGACATTTAATAAAAGCCATGATTTTTGCACAGACATCAGTGAAAAGAGTAGGCCAGTAGTACCCAGCCTTGAGAATTTTGTAGGTAGTGGTTTTCCAGAAATGATGTCCCCCACTTAAGCTGTCATGGAAATCAAATATAATCTTTTGGGCTTCCTACAGTTTTAAACATCTCAGAAGAACACCGAGAGGGTTTTTCCAATACAAGACTTGGTCAATAAGGAAATACCTAATTTCTTTGAGATTTAAATCTCTTTCCTTGCTTTTTCCCATACCATCAGTGGGTCAAAAATCTTGTAGAAAATATATAATGTCTCTATACCAGGTGCATTTTGTGCATGGAGGGCTGTCCCGAGAACCTTTGTTGGCCAACTCAGATTGTTTGTTTTCAGAGAAAGTGTTGATGAAGTTAATCCCCAAAGCTTTATAATTAGATTCAACCAACAACTTGGATAAAACTTAGCTTTTAACTAGTTGGGTGGGTTTTATTTCCAGGTCAAACTCAAGGATTTTGGCAATCCACTTGCTCCTTCTCCCGTCTATGTCAAGTTGAATGAGAATGTCCTTCACATAAGCTTAAGGGACATACACCATGATTTTTTATTGCAAAACATAGACTCTGAAATATTTGAGAGATTTCACCAAGGCATATGCCTGCTTCTCCATGATGTCATATCTGAACTCTGCATCCCTCAATGCTTTGTTAAAAAAGGCGATAGGCTACTCCATCCCTTCAGTTTTTTTCTGCAATAAAATGGCTGCCACTGTATCAGATGAGGTAAAGGAACATATTAAGAAATACTTGGAATAATCAGGATTGACTAGCACATGTGCTTCAGTCAGTGCCTTCTTGATTTGGTCAAAAGAATATATGGCCTCAGGAGTCCATTTTACTTCATTCCCCTTCCTGAGCATGGTTGTGATATGATTCACCAATTCAGCGAAATTTGAAACAAACCTTCTTAGGAAATTAATTTTTTCCAAGAAGGACTGAACTTCCTTCTTGGATCTAGGAAGTGACAAGGTTTGAATAGCTTCCACCCTGCTTGAATCAATCTTGACCCCCTCAGTTGATACTATGTGTCCCAACAATTTTCCCTCCTTCATGGAAAATAAGGACTTCTTAGGATTTAGGGAGAGACCAAAACTATTGCATTTCAAGAAGACTTTCCTCAGATAACAACAATGTTCTTTATCAGATCTGGAAAAGACTATTATGTCATCCAAGTAGATGACCACAAATTTATCCCTTTCTCCAATGAAGGTGATGTCCATGGCTCGCTGGAAGGTTTCTCCTACGTTCATCAATCCAAAGGGAATTTTGGCATACATAAATGTGCCCCAAGGAGTGGTGAAGGTTGTCTTTTATCTGTCCTCAGGTGGGAAAGAGATCTGATTATAGCCAGAAAATCCATCAATCATGGAAATCCTGGATGCACCTGTGACCCTCTGTAATATGTGTTCCATCTTTGGAACATGGTAATTTTCCTTCTTAGAGATTCTGTTCAGATTTTTGAAATCAACACATAGTATGATCTCTCCATTTTTCTTTCTCACTAGGACCAGGTTGGCTATCTATTCAAAATATCTCAAAGGGACAATGATTTGGGCATCCAACAACTTCTTTACCTCCCTTTACATAATAGGCAGTAACATAGGGTTTATCTGTCTTAATTTATGCCGAAATGGCTTGGCCTCTTCCTTCAGTGGGATCTTTTGCTCAATGACAGTTGTGTCATATATCCTGAGGTCTTCATAGGTCCAGGAAAACACATCAACCAATTATTTTAATAGCTTAGTATACTTGATTCTCTTCTCCTTTGACAAGATGCTCGACAACTTGACAAATTTTGGATTCTCCTTCGTGCCAATATTACACTCAGCTACATCAACATCCTCATATGAAACCTTACCCTTTACTGCCACATAATTCTTGTCAAATAGTCTTTCCAAAGGAACTATTCCTTTTAGAATATGATTTCTAGGCAGATGAACAATATGGTGATTAGCAATCTTATTCAAAAATACTTCAGGAGGAGGGTTCCCCTCGAAATCATGATCCTGATCAATGTGTAATGCAGAGAAATCATCAACCAACTCCAGAACTATTCTGATTTCAAGATCATCCTCGAACACCTTCCAATTCTTGATATTATCAAGTACATAGGGCCTATATCTAATCTCCACATCATACCTAAGCTTAGGTGGTAGTGGGACCCTGAGCGGGCTCACTGAGATGGCCAAAGAATCAACCATGCCACTCTCTTCTCTTGGAATAAATGAAACATTGAAAGCCAAGAAAAAAATATCAATTGAGTCCCATACTTCATTTCTATATGATATTAGTTGAGGGTGTTTGGCTTGATAAATATTTCTGATCTGCTGGACAATCAACTCAGCATCCCCAAACATTGATATCTCTTCAATTCCCATGTCCTTCGTATCCCTTAAACCCAAAACAAGATCCTCATACTTTTCTACATTGTTGGTAGCTTCAAATTTTAGTTTGTAGGACAAAGGTATGGCCTCTTGACAAGGTGACACAAAAACTACTCCGGCAACAACACCTTCTCTAGAAGAGGCTTCGTCGAAGAACATCTTCCACACATAAGCGGTTGGGGTGGTTGTTTCATGAGAATAAATGGGTTTCTTTCTGATTTCAAGAGGAGCTTATGGAGTATCAGTGAGCTGTAACAAACTAGATCCAAAATCAGTGTCAAGGGAAAATATGGGGTGATTGGTGGGGTCTGCTTCATCACTAATGATGTAGGCAAACTGAGCTTCTCTATATAGTCTCCTATGCTCCCCTTGAAACACTAGAATGGTAGCATATGTGAGGTCCATCTGCAAGGTTCCGCCAAGCCTTTTTATCCAATATATCAACAATAACATGCCAAAATTGGGAGGAACATCATCCACCATGATATCCATTACCACACTTTTCATGGGCAGCTAAAATAAGGTCACAACCAGATCTTTAATGACCCCAAGACATTGCACCCTCTTTGAATCAAAAGAATACAAGTCATGGTATGCTTTGGTGACTTCCTGTAACATCCCGCTCCGACGCACTGAGAAAACTTATTTTTGAGGACACTTGCTCGCAAGTGATCTGGACTTTTGTGATGTTAAACCATTTATACTTGATTATGATGCGATTGACAGACGACATGATGTTTTACTAGTTTTGATTGACACAGGTGCTGCTGACTCTGTTTCATTGAGTGTGCAGGGTTTCGTACCTTGAGGATGAAGAGGCATCGGTGGAACCCCCTTGGACTCCGGATTGAGTCAGGGAGTGTGCTATTTGGGTTGATTTATTTACTGTGATATTTCTTTGATCTGATGATATGATGTTGACATGTTCTGACACGATTGTTGATGATGTAGGCTGATGATAGCTTGCTGACCAGACTCACATATGGAGTAAAGGGGCCACACACACTTTCCAGTGAGGTTGAGAGAGAGGGGTGGACACCAACCCTTCCACCACCTACTAGCACTCCCGTCGTGGCTCGAACTGTAGGTTAACGATTACCTAGTTCGAGAGAATCCACGATGCCATGAGGGCAGACTGCGACAGTCGCTCACGATGATTCTAAGGGGTGCGCAATAAGGCGAGGGCCTTATTCCTTAGAGCCCTTAGTCTCCCATAATTTCACCTGGTGGAGTGTTGACTCCAGGGGTTATAGATGTCTACCAATCAGTCCAGTTGGCGAGTGGCACCCTTGGAGCACGTGGTGCATCCTGAAGGGAACGTCGCACAAAAGAAACACAAGAAGCAAGTGGCACCCTTGGATCACGTGGTGCATCCTGAAGGGCACGTCGCGTAAAGGAAATGAACGAGGTGAGTGGCACCCTTGGAGCACGTGGTGCTTCCTGAAGGGCACGTCGCATTGATGTGGTTGAAGGAAACAAACCTAAATAACCCTAAGACAATAACGCCTTAAGAGATTCTTAAACAATTTCCCTAACCCAGTGATGCCCAGTTCAGAATCTAGTACTAAGTCTAAAACTTTTAGGGTAAAATTTTAGTCTAACCCTAAGAGCATACCATGGAATAAAAATAACAAATTAAACAAAAACCCACCTAAGTAATAGTTTGGTCTTCATAAAAGTCTTGGGGCGATGACGAGGGTAAGATTTAAAGAAAACCTAATAGTTTTAAATTTTTACAAGAAGAAGTTAGTTCCTAACTTGTGGGAGAATGACATCACCTATGTAGTATAACATAAAGAAAATTCCAAAAAAAAAAACTAAAAAAAAAACTAAGACCATTATCCTCTCATTATCCTTGTCTACATTATTAAACTATCATCCATCACCTTAATCTTCCAATATCCATTTCCCCTTTTACATGTCCATTCCACATTATTAAATCACCATCTATCCCCTTAATTTCTCATTATTCCTCTTTTATGATATACATCTACTTTTCCCACATGCAT
>ML822836.1:137415-158985 GCA_009831015.1 Picea engelmannii
GCAAACTGACATTGTCTTAGGGTGAGTACACAGAGAAGGTGTTGGAGAGGTTTAGAATGCAGAATGCAAAACCAGTTAGTACACCTTTGGCCAGCCATTTAAAATTAACTAAGGAAATGTGTCCCAAGACACAGGAGGAGATAAAATACATGTCCAAGGTCCCATATTCATCAGCATTTGGCAACTTGATGTATGCAATGGTTTGTACAAGACCATATATTGCACATGCAGTGGGAGTTGTGAGAAGATATATGAACAATACAGGTATAGAACATTGGGAGGCAGTAAAGTGGATTCTTAGATACTTGAGAGGTACTGCTAATCATGCATTATGTTTTGGAGGTTCAAAAATTGTTCTATAAGGATATGTTGATTTAGATATGGCAGGTGATAAAGATAGAAGGAGGAATAACATAGGGTATGTTTTTACTATAGGTGGAACAACAGTAAGTTGGATTTCAAAACTACAAAAGATTGTTGCACTTTCAACAACAGAGGCAGAGTATGTTGCTGCTACAGAGGCTAGTAAAGAGATGATTTGGTTATAGAGGTTTATGGAGGAATTGGGAAAGAAGCAAGAGAATATCAGGTTATACTGTGACAATGAGAGTGCCATTCATCTTGAAAAGAACTGAACCTTCCATTCAAAGACTAAGCATATACAGTTGAGGTACCACTTCATATGATCTGCCTTGGAAGAAGGACTTTTGAAGTTGGAAAAGATACACACTATCCAGAATCCTGTAGACATGTTAACAAAGGGAGTAACCAGGGAGAAACTGAGTTCTTTCTCAGTTTCAGTTGGTATTCAAGAATGAAGATGAAGATGAGAAATTTTCTAGGTCCAAGAAGGTTCATAGTCCAACATATAAAATAGTGGTGGAGTTTTTGAGATCAATCTCCAAGTGGGATATTGTTGGTTGTGGAGCCTGATTATCTTCCTGATTTAGAGGTCTTTTACTTTTAGCCGTGTTTATACCCCATGAAGTATTTACACCCCAAAAGTATGTACACTCTTCCATATGGGGGAGTGCAGAGGGGGGGTACCCCCTTTGTGGGGTCTGGGGGGCTATCCCCCTAGCTGAGGGCAAGCAGGCCCCCAGCGGGGATTCGGGGGCGAAGCCCCTGAAGGAAAATTTTCCTTGTAAATGTATATTGTAAGTTCATTGTAAATTTGGACCGTTCATTATAAGTTTGCAGATCTAATGATAGAGATTATGTTAGGTTTTTTTTCCCTAGAAGGCAACCCTCTTTTATGAGGGAAATGTATTGCGGCTATGGTTGATGGAGAATATTGTATTCTGAGATAGGAGACTGTGAGAGAAAGAAGAGGAAGTTACAACAGGTTTGTTGTAGGTTGTATCCCTTCATATGTTGGATAATAATAAAGGAAGGACCTAGCAATTTCTCTGGTTGACGTAGCCCACACTAGGTGAACCACCTAAATCTATGTCTCTATTGTATTGTGTATCTTTTGTGTTTTTTTTCTGCATTTGTTTTATTTTATTGCTCCACAGTCCTGTTTTTCTAACAGTTCTCCCAAAACTTGGTCAAGGGCCAACATGACCTCAACACTCACCCGTGACTCGTCCCGAGTCACTCTGGTCTGAGAAAATCTACCTAGAATTCCTCGAGCTTGGCTCGAGCTACTTTGACCTATTGCAATGCTACGACCTCTTACTCTTTGAACTCATGGATGAGTGTGTCATTGACTGGCCCTTCTAGGAATTTTTCTATTGTGATGATGACCTATTCAAGCTCTTCTCCTTGGCTTTCAACTTCAGTGAATAGTTGGCATGCCTTCTCTTGCATTGGTTGAATTCATTGAGAGACTTCCATCACTTTGGTATGGATCGTGTGGATTTTTTGCTGGGCCATGTGCTTCTCTAGAAACCTCTTCATTCTTTCAAATGGTGTTAAGGCCTTCAGTTGCGCCTATAGCGTATCTGCGTGCTTCTTTTCTTCTTGGAGATGCGACTCCAGTGCCTGTAACTCTGGATTTTTTGTGAGATTTCCATATGTTTGAGCACTCCTGGAGATCAATTGCTTGCACTCCAAGGAAATGGATTTCATTCTATGAACTTCGCTGTGAGCAGTTTCCTCTCTTAGGTCTCTTATTTCTTGAGGAGTTTTGGGCATGGTGCGAAGTTCAAGATCTACAATGCACTGCTGAAGCTGCTGGATTACTTCTTTGAGTTGCGCCACCTACTGGGACTTGTTCCTCAATTTTCACTTCTATGACTGTCACAGAGAGAAGTTCACTTTGAACCCTTTCCCGTACTTCAAGTTTCTCTGCGAGCAATTGTTCCTTGTTTTTGTGTAGTGCTTCTTTCTCTTCATCCCATTTTTCTTGTAGAGCGAGATTTTCTTTTTCTGTAGTACTTCTATAGTCCTTGAGGTCTTTCTAAACTTGCACTAAAGCCTGGGTGGCTTGTGCTATCTCTTCTTGATCTCGTCGTAGCCGAGCTTCGACTGTATCAACAATCCGATGTAGTTAGGCTGGTTCATCACCTAAGTATAGTGTTCCTGATGGCAGGGTGTAGTGGAAACTATGTGGCAAGACTGTATTTCTTGCTATACTCCTTGAAGCTCGTCCCTGATGCGACTGAACACTTCCTCCTGCTTGGGTTCCTGCTTTTATGCCATCTCTAGTGAAGTATTGTTCAGGGAAACGATTATGAAGTCGAAGTCTTTGGTGGGGTAACATTAGATTTCTTCCTAGATAAAGGATTTGGTGGGGTAACCTTCCTTTTCTTGGAGGGATCCTCCTCCTCTCTAGGTGGTGTAACTTCACCTTTATTTTTCTTGACCTCTGTGTTACCTGGCTCTCCACCATCACCTCCTTGCATAGGTGATATCTAAGTGGTCTTCGTAGAAGTACTATTGACATCTTGAACTTCTTCATCTTCCTTGGTCTTGCTTGGTCCATGGGTATCATGCACAAGTTTTAGACTATCTATATCATAAATTTCAGCGGGTTTTTCTCAGATGAGGAGGTCTACTGACCAATCCTTGGTGATTTCTTCCAAGTCTTCTTCTGTTAACTTATAATAGGGCTGTAACTGTTTCTTGTGTTCGTCAGCGCACACTGTGATGTATATAAAGTGCCTATCTGCACTGAAATTCATCAGGGGCCGAAACCTATAGAGGGTGTTCGAAGTGATGTGCGGTGTAGATTGGATTGTGATCTTCAATTGATTGTAGTAGGCATGGAAGATAGCATTGCATTTCCACTTCTTGTTCATATCACTCGAGTACAATAAGGTACTGAAATTTACAGCTAAAGGCTCAAAGGGCTTGATGTCTGGGAAGTTCTCACCTTCCGACATCTCCCATGGAATGAAGGATATCAATATGAGAATATAGCTAAAGTGGAACTCATATCCTTGGTCCTGCACTCCTCTACAGTCAAGCTCTAGATAGTTCATGAGGTACTGCACCCAATTCATATGTATTCCTTCTGCGCACTTCCTGGTGAGGTAAACAATGAATCCAGTTACTTGGGTGGGTTGTGTAAGTTTTAAACCTGCAAAGTAAAGCAATGCATATAGATTCTTAAGCAATACATAAATTAATCAATGGCTCATACACAGAGTACACATAGATTTTTACCGGAAACCCTCAACCAGGAAAACCTTTCTTATTTTCATTATATCGAATTTCACCATTCGCCATACAATATATACAATGTTTTTAGGTATTCCGTAGATACAATATATACAATGTTTTTAGGTATTCTGACGCACCCACACACACACACATGCAAAGGATATAACACACACCCAACAGGTTGGTTCTTGCAAACTAGCTTGCCTGCGATCATTTGACATGTGAGGTGCACTATGTCGCTCTAGATAGAGGCTACCTTGTAACCTCGTGTACCCTTCTCTACATCTCCATAAGTTTCTTTGATTCATTGGGCTAATGCTCAGTCTGAGGTCTTTCTAGGGTAAAAATCTTGTGGGTCAAGGCCCTGCATGATCAGCCCTGTGATCCGATTGATCAAGGTTAGATCCATAGTGATGCGATGGTTCAACCATAAGTAACCTCCATGGTAGCAGGACAACAACAATTTCATGCATGCGTTTACTTTATGGTGTCGGCCAAAGTGTAGGATCTTCATAACATTAAGTAGTGTGGATTGCGTGAGGTTCTAAGTCCATGGATATGAGATAATATTCGAATTCTTGACTTTGGTCCTGGTCAAGTACTTATGCAGGGCCAACATGTTGTAAGATTTCTGATATCCAATGTTGAAGTCACTAACTTTCAGTGTTGCGAGCTTATCCGAGTCGACGCGAACTGCACGCACCCCTTTCAAAAGGTATGTAGTGATCAAGACATATTCGAACTCTCGAGGTACACTGTCACGATTGATGGTGCCACTCACAGGGGGTAGATAGGTCGGTAGAATGCTTATTATGTTTCTCTATTCTTATTACATTTCTCATTGGCTAGTCGGGACAGATCGACGTGAGTAGTGGATAGAGAGGCTACCAGTCCTCTTATAGATGATGCTTGTAATCTTGTGGATAACCCTCGCTTCGACATGACTCTCTCAGTTCTTAGATCAAGGATAACTCTTGTTACAGATTCTTTGGTAGTGGTAAGATCGTCGAACATACGTGATCAGGATAAAATAATCGGGTTAACGACGGTCTTAGACACTGCACTAGATTGAACAACAAGATCATAATGAGCACTGTATGCAATTTCTAGTCTGCGGGCTTCAAATTATCAGTTGGAAAAAGTGTTCCTTGTTCATGGCGTGATGAGATAAATAGGCAATCTTGGTAACATTTTACTTGCAACAGTTATGAACCTCATTAACTCTTCTTCTGTCAGTTATGGCATGGTCCAATGGTTTGGTGGAGAACCATAAATTCTTTTCCAGCTATTAGGAGTAGTAGTCGAATGGATATATCGGCTTTCAACGACTATATTTCTTCGCCATAGCGAAGTGGCATATGTTGTTGTTCTGATATCCCGACGAAGATCCAATTCTGTAAGGTTTCTTTCTGTGAGGTACCCTCTAGAACCTGTTGTAACTTCTCAATCTTGACCTTCTTCTTACGTAGCTTCCTATCCTTTTTCCTCGTGAGCTTCATCTCGGTGGTTATTTTCCCATTCTGATTCTTATTTTCCTTGGGCATAGTTACTTCGCGCTGCTAAGATGCTTTCTTAGGATTCTAGTGTATCACTTCTTCTTTATCTAGGGTAGAAATGTCATCCTTCTGTATGTCTTCCAATGTTCTTGTAGCTTCGATATCTGGTATTCTAGTGTCAAGTAGCTTCAATCTATTTTCCTTTTATTCCATCAACTATACAATCTTTCGGGTCATGAAATCTTTTAACTCTTGTATCTTCTGTTCTAAGACTTATTCTTCTTCCTTCTTTCTAGCTTGATCTCTATCAATCCAAGATTTTCCTAGTAACATGGTAAATGGGGCACTGTCTTCAATGAATTTAATAATCTCAAAATATTCCCTTGTCAAAGTTCCATTGACTGTCACAGGTATCTGAGCGATATTTCCACATAACATCATCAGTTTTCCTCTGAATAGTCTTATTCCTCCTAATGAAGGGATCATATCAATCTTCCCTATAGCTTCCCAAGTTCTTTCTGGCATAATGTTCACTTGTGTCTCTTCATCAAGGACAGAGTCAATGTCGAAGTCTCCTATTCTTGCTTCAATGCATTCTTTTTCTTTGAAAATCTTTGATAGTCTGACATATCGATGGTCATTCAGGGTCTCTTTCATTTGTATCAATACCTTCTCTGATTCTTGTTGGGGTTATGCCTCTTATGGATCTGCCTTAGGGTTTTCCTAATTCAGATTCATTTCTTCCAGCCTAGCGATCATTCTAGAGAAATCCAATACCTCATGGTCCATAGCTTTGCAACAAAGACAACTAGATCCTCTGCCAGGGCATTCCTTAGCAAGATGACCAAGTCTTCTACAACTGTAACAGAGGGTCACTCCTCTCTTTCTTTTAAATGATCCCCAACTTCTTCTATACTGTGCACTAGGATCATGGTATCTAATTTGCAAAAAATTCTTTCTAGGATCATGCATCCATTTGTTAGTCCAAACATTTTTTCTATGCATAGGTATAACATATCTATCACTATTCTTATCAGATCTACTCATATCAAACCTTCTTTCATCTATCAGTGCCCTAGTTTTCAAACTAGGATAAACTCTATTAAATATACACAGATCCATACCTTAGAAACAAAATTTTTCACTTATCTTACTTCTATAGAGCACAAAGCCTCTGGATCTAAAACTTTTAACCATTCTTACCTTTATCAGAGCACTAGGCTTACAGATCTTACCTCTTTTCTGCAAATCTGACCTCTTTTCTTTAGAAAATTCTACTTTTTCTTTTCTTAGAGCACAAAGTGTTCAGAACTTGCTTCTTTTCTTCAGATCTGGCCTTCTTTCTTTAGCACATAGATTTTCAAATCAAGTGGAATACTACGCACTAGGGCACAAATCCATGCATAGAGCTTCCACAGTTTCAGGATGAATCTTTGCACAAGGCTTCTTCTTCCTCAGTTCCTAGCAATCATAGTTTCAGGTCCCAACAATGGAACCATATGCTACAACATCACACCAACAAAACCCTAACTACCGACCCTTTCGACAACACCTGCGAAGTAGATGAAGTCTCACCCAAGGCAGCAGCAGGGGTGGTTGCGAGACTCAGGTGTCTGCAACCTTAGTTGGGACATAGGTTTGTGATTATATCACTTACAGAGCACTTAACATTGATCATTCATCAATATTCAACCCTTATTATACTTCACAGATAACACAGAGCATCACAACATTCACTTAGATATAAGGTATCTTAGTACTTAGCAATAGTAAAATAGATCAGATCTAGTAGATCAACACTAAGCATCTTCATACATATCAGATCTACTATTCATACACATCTAATGAAGCACAAAGCATAAGTATATCCATCTAAATATATCAAAGAACTTTGCAAAAGCAAGGATAAACACATCAAGTCAAAGCACAAAGCATAACACACAGATTTACATGGTTCAACCCCACTTTGGGGCTACGTCCACCAACTCTTCTTCTTTATTAGCTTCTTCAATAGGTTACAAGAACAGAGCCACCAAAACCTAATGTTCATAGGAAAAAAGATCTGTGCATCTCGCTATATCCTTCTTCCTTTCCTTACAACAAAAATCCTTCTATATATCCACACAGGGACTTTCACTAAGCTCTGGAAGCCTGTAGAATGCACAACACCTCGATCACATAGATCCCACTTGGCATGTATCCTATATCACATAGATACAATATTCTTTTCTCTATTATTCTTACATTTTTCTATCCTTCTACTTATACATACAAAATGGGCCTAAACGTGGGTAAACCCACGGGCCGACATCCCTTTCCAATTACACATTCCCAAAACCCAAAAAGGGACCCAAACGTGGGCCGAGATTTTGAAATCTCCTCTTTGTCTGGTGCTCCATCTTCGACAGACTGTCGAAGTCCCAAAAATGGTCAAATATGACCAAGTGCTCCCAAAACTTGGTCAAGGGCCAACACTTCTCCTTGACCGCTCCATCACGTGAAACCATGAAATGATGCTTGTGCACAATGTGTCCTTTGCAACACCAATGGTTAGGATGGACCCCGTGATTTTAGACATGTGACGCTATACTTCGTGCAAATGTATGATCCTGATCTCTTGATAGCCATCAATTTGATATTCCTGATGGATTTCCACCATCGAAATCTGATCTTGATCGCTCTCTTTATTTGCATTTATATTAGACTGCTTCAAGTATCGCGTTTGGTGCTTTTGACTGCGACCTGTGTAGTTTACTTGAATGACTGGTTGAGAGTTCCCAAAAAGAAAGGATTAGTGACAGAAGCAAGAGAGAAGTGGTTGACTTTAGGGAAAACAAAAAATCTTAGGGCCGACACCTCTTAGGCAAGCCCACAAGGAAAAATAGGTTGATCAAACAGATGAAGGAAAATAGAAGGAAAACTACAAGCCAAGAGAAAAACTTACGATGAGGTCTACAAAGAGAGGGGAAACAAGAAAAGTTACATACCTAAGAAGAAACCACAAACCCTAAATGTTTTGACAAGATTATGTGCTAACATGATCCACCTCTATATTGTTGTATGTTGTAAATGTACTCATGTCAAGTGGTCTGAGCCTAACCACTCTCCATTCTCTCTGCCACTGTCTATCTTTCCTCATGTTGTTGTCCATGATAAAAGTGTCGGGAAAGGCTAAAAGAAACCTCTGTAGCTGACTGTATGACTGGAGGATATCACATGCTTAGGTCAATCCCAAGTATTCAACTAGAAGGTCATCCATCAGTATCCATGATAAATACTCACATGTGGTCATCATCGAATCCCAATCACCCAATACAACTGAAAGTAACTCCTCCAACTACTTATCAACCAACCTCCATCTCTCATCTCCCACACAACTGTTGAAATGGTGAAGGTGATATCTCATAACGATGCGCTGCTACAAAGGAGTGGCATCTGCATACTCCCCTAAGTGTATCTCCTCCCTACAAGCCAATACATCCATCAAAATCTAACTACATATCTCGACATGTCTCTGTGAACTATCACTCATCACTGTATGCCCCTGCATACTCATGTCATCTACTGTATACTCTTGCTGCATTATAGATCCTGGGCATACTACTGGATCAACCTCTACATGAAGTTCAATCGGTTTCGAAACACAAATGGAGGTGTCCTCAAAACTTCCCCTGGCTCCGAAGTCCCCGGGCATAGGTGAGTGCTTGACTATCTCAAAGATCCTTGTGTAGGGTAGCTCGAACATCTTCAGATCATAATTATCCATACTCATCGGTGACTCTGGGTACTCCTCATGCTCCTCCATCGATTGGTGCTCCTCTGATAGACCACCAACATCCTCTAGCCATGTGACCGAAGGATATATCTGACTCTCCACTAAGATAGATGTAGTGGGTCTTTGGTGAATCTCCTCAAGATGCTCCTCTGATATTGACTTTGATTCTTGAAGGGTTATCTGTGTGCCTCTCAATAATCCTCGGGTGCTCTCCAACTCATGAGTGAGTCTTTCCACCACCAAATCCTTCTCCATCATAGCTTCATGCTACATATCACCCATCTTCAATAGGTAGTCCATGTCTACCAACAATTGTTGGTAGTCATTCCTCATCACAGATACTCTCTCCCTGAGAGTATGAAAGTCATCCATGGAAAATTCCCCATATGAACTACCATGTGTGACTGATTCCCTCCAATAGTAATATTCCATCAATGCATGCATGTCATCAACATGCTTGGTGTCTTCCATGATCATATCCTCACTGACTCTCAATTGTCCTGTCAAGTAGTATGAATCTTGATCATAGTCATGCTGAGGTGCCACCTCATAACTCTCATTACTAGTGCCAACACTGGAATCCCCAACAACACTCTCTATAGAATATAAGGTGTTGGCCTTCTCCCTGTCCACTATGCTACTGGGTCCTCCTATATGTGACTGCACATCATCCCCAATTGTTAGCTCTCTCTGAGTCATACTGTATCCGAAGTGAGAAACTGCATCCTCTTGTGTACTCACCCTGATACTATCATATGCGCCTGGATCCCATATAGATGTGTCCAAACATGTTCTATGGTCATCCTGACCAATAGGGAATACACCCTCATCACTGTAGGTTGATCCTGGAAGTAAGTGTCCCCTCATCCTATCAATATCCATACCCTGCTCAACTATTGGATTACCCAAAAGAGGTGACTCAATCTCCTCATGTTGATATGTGAATGTAAGATCAACTGTCTACACGTCGTATGTATCCTCCTGGATATGTGGATCCATGTGTCTCTAGTGTGTATCCCTAACATACGACTCCTCCATCATATCTAAAATTCCATTGATAACCTCATGTGATGTGGCTATCATGGGTTTCTAAAAATATGACAGATGTGTCATGGTCACCATATGGAGCTCGTCATCTCTAGGTTCTAACACGTGTGAATCCTCACTAGTGTCACCACTCTGCTTAGGTGTAAGGTCATCAATAGTGTGTGATATGTTTGCTGAAACATCGGTACTATCATCCTGTCCATCCAACTATCCCTCCAATGGGGTCACTATCCTCCTCAAGTGTGCAAGAATCACTTGCCTATGTGAAAGAGTCACTATCATCATCAGATTTCTCCAAATACGAATCTATCGCTCCATCCTCACATACCTCATCATCACTTTCATAATACACCTCAATAATGTGATTCTTACATTTACCCCTACATCTACGGTCTGGTTACCAAGGCACTTTGCAAATGTAGCAAAGTTGCCTACTCCTAATGGGTGTGGGGTTTCTCTGTTCTTCCCTCCATCTAGATTCTCTGGCTCTCTTTTCCTCTACTAAGATGATCCAATGTGTAACTTGATCTTTGCTCCAACTAGTATTTTTAAAGGATACAAACTGATGGAATGTTATTAGATCTGTGAAAGTCTCATTGAGGATTTGATTTCCTCTCACAACCAACAATCCTTCTAGTAAAATCCCACACATCCATCTCTCCTTATGGAAGACCCATTTATGGATCTGCATGCATTTATGGTGAGAGGATCAGACCTCTGATACCACTTTAATTTTCCCAAGCCAAGAGGCCAAGAACATTGTGTTTTTGCATGATTTTTAAACTATTTATGGTTGTGGCATTTCATCAAACACTTTGCTGATTTACTTATGTTTGGATGTTTACTTGCATATTGAATTCATAAATTCAGCCTTAGGGTTTATATTCAATTATCACACATAGATCTGATGACATAATCAATGGAAATACAAGATACACCAGATATGGAACCAATAGCAAAGATCTGACCTTTATTATTATAAGAGCAAGAACCCGATACAAAGTGAGGCCGATCTGGAATGATCAACACATGGATCCAATAAACATAATAATAGTTGCTACAAAATTCTTCTGGGAAGACGATGAAATCCTCCAAAGGATGAGTATACAATGAAGACTTAATACAATAAGAGATCTGAGCCGTATGAAGTAACAAATCCCCACTCGAAAGGTCATGCTCTAGTAGAAGACTGAAACCCTCAATAATTCGGCCCAATTGAAGGAAGCCTCCAAATGAGTCCAAACTCGTCAGAATGATAGATCAGGGTGATAGGATCCCCCTCCTAAATTCTCAGGCTAAAATTCTATAGATAACTCCTCCAAATGTTGAACACTCCAATGAAGTTGCGTCCTCCTAAAACCCTGAAGTGCCCAATAATTCGGCCCTGATGAAGGAGGCCTCCACATGCCCTGAAACTTGCTAGGAAGATATATCGGGACACTACAAGTCACTAGGTGAAGTCTCCAGGTCATATCTAAAGTATAAACCCTCCAAAATGAATAGATATGAATCTCAAAAATGCCCTCCTCTCCAATTCATCCAATGCATCCAATAAATCAAATGGTACATGAAACTCCTCTGGAATGCACTAGATCTAATGGACAAAACCCTGGAATGAAAACCTAGGTGCTAGAATCTATCGAAGCCCTTCCAATCTCTTGGAACAAACTTCCCTCAAATAATGGTGTGCCCCCCTTGCTGGAAACCCCCAATGGTGCACCCTCTCTCCGCGTGGGGGAGTATTTCATCCCCAATATCAATCTTGGGACAAGCTAGGTGGAATCTTTCACCACTGAATATTCCTCTAGGGTTTGTTAAATCAAAACCCTCAAAACCCCCAAGGTATGGGCTCACTAGATAGAAGCCATATATCAAAAGATAATCATACATGAATCAGAGAATAGAGGCCCTTTCCTCTCCTTTATACTTCATTCTCACCTTGTCCCTCTAAAGTGACTTTTACTTTATTAATTATTAATTAATTAATTAAATCACTTTAATTAATTAATTGACCTTTTTACCTCTGAAAAACACCTTATTTCTCCTTGTGGCTTCCCTGGCCACTGAAATTCACTTTTCACCATCCTATCCTATAGTGTTGTTTCTCCCGATTCCAATGAGCTATTATACTGAGAGGTTCCTCCAAGTATTGTGCCCAAAATGACCTCTTCAGTGAATTTAATTAAACTATAGCTCAAAATACTCAAAATCATGGAAATCGTCGGAATGCAACAAAACCAAAGCCAATATTTGAGGAATGGATCATAACGATGAAATAGGATGAGCGATGCAAGCCAGACCCCAAAATATCCCTTAATAGTCATTGTACTCTCTATAACATCCATCTGGCTGCTCTGGTTATCATAACACCCTGAAATGTAATGATGTCCCAACGTGGGGACATTACATTTATCCAACCCTAAGATAGAATTCTTGGGATTAAGGGAAATACCATACTTTATACATTGCTCAAATATTATTCTTAGGAGAGAAACATGCACATTCCTTTCTTTGGACACAATTGCAAATCATCTTGGTATATTTCTATGATCTTTTCAATGAGATCGTTAAAAGAAAAATCCATTGCTCTTTGGAAACTAGAGCCACCATTCATGAGGTTGAAAGGAATCCTTAGGTACATGAAATTTCCCCATGGGGTAGTGAATGCAATATCAAGTTGATCATCCCTTTTGACTAAAACTTGGTTATAGCCAAAGAAGTCATCCAACATGGACATCATCCCAACACTAGTAACTCTCTACAAGAAATGTTCCATGTTTGGGAAAGGGTAGTTATCCTTTAATGATAGGTGGTTAAGGTTCCTAAAGTCAACACATAGTATAATTTATTCATTCTTATTTCTAACCACCACTAGGTTGGACATCCATGAAGAATATATGATAGGGACTATGATACCAATGCCTACCATATTTTGAAGTTCTTTTTGAATTTGGGGTGCCAATTTCATATTGATATGTCTTAGATTTTGTCTTAATGGTTTGTCTCTCTCTACCAAAAGAATAGCGTGTTGAATAACATCATTCCTATATGATTTTAGGTCATCATAAGTCCAATAAAAAGTGTCCTTAAATTGAATGATAAGGTCTATTATTTTTCTTCTTTCGGCCTTAGTAGTCCCCTTTCCTATTTTTACCATTCTTGGCTCAATGTTTGTCCCTATGTTGAAATCCAACACTTTATCATATTGATCCAAAATGGGTTTTCCCCTATAAATTTCATGTCTATCAAACATCTATTCCAAGGGGATGTGTTGGTTTATTCCCCTTTCCCTTTAGCCAATTACCATCACAGATTGATGTCAGTTCATAATCGAGATCTTCCCAACAAAATCCATTAATACTATCTACCCCTATGGTTACCTAGAGGGAAACGTAGTACATAGAGTGCATCGCATAGTATCACCCAAGATAGATCTTATGGGTGGCTACAATACTCAGGTGTTTGCAACCTATGATTCTATGTATGCATGTGAAATACTAGATCTACTTAATCACTTCATTCATTCAACATTCATCAATTAATCAGACACAAAGACACATTCATTCAATAACATAACATAGGTGTTACTGTGGTTCACCCTCTCCTAGGATATGTCCACAAATATCTATCTCTCAAGCTATTTTATTATGGAAGTTTCAAAACTACAACTCCACACGCTTTACATTCATGGTTCTCACTCCCCTCCATAGGCTCCTTGATCCCTGCGAGTCTGACTAGATCACACTAGGCTCCTCAGCCTGCAATCTAACCCTTGGGATTGAGTCTCTCATTCCCTCCTTAGATCACCAGCTTAATGATTTGTACAGTTCTTACAGTACCCTTCCTCTCTCTTTCCCCTTTGTCTCTCCCTCTTAGTCTTTGTCTGTCTCCCGTCTCTCCGTATTCCATGAATTTTCGCGTGATGCTTTTCCTTCTAGCTATCGCTTTCGTCTTACATTCCTTTATTCCCAAAATAACCTTTCTTTCTGATTTAGCCTACTTCCAATAGGCCCCCAACACTAACATGTGGGTCATCTCGAGCCACCTAACCCTGGCGTGCTTTGTCGATCTCTCTTGTGATCGCTTGCAACTTCTCTGTGAGCTTCATTTCTTGTGTTTGGGCCTACACGGTCTTCTCTTTGAGTGCGTCCAATACCTACATTGCAATCTCATCACTGATGATCCTTGCACACTTTGCCTGGATTTGTGCCATATTCATTTTGGCTTCCTCCGCATGTGCAATGACCTTTGCTTCACACTCCAAAAGAGGTTCCATTTGAGCTTGGTGCTCCTTTTTCTGTGTCTGCACAATTATGAGTTCTACCTGTAGTTTCTTCATATCTTGCGCTCCTTTGAAGTGATCCTGATTGAAATTGTCTTCTGCCTCTGCTTGGGGTCCTAGATGGTTGTGCTTATCCTTTATCCTTCCTAGCCCCACTACTGGACTTGTTGATCCTCTTCCAACTTTGTCTAGAGTTGTTCTTGTTTCTCGAACAAGTCGACCATTGTGTGGACTTGTTGCTCTATCTACTTTAGTTGTGTTGTTTCCTCCTACTTCCTTTTCTCCTTCACCTCTGGTGGAGTGGCAGGTGTGAGTTGTTCCGTGAGGTGCTTGATATCCTGTTGGTATTGATCAATTTTCAGCACAATATGATCAATCTTCTATGTCACCATGAGTGTGGATGTCTACATGTTCTTTGGGATTTTCTCACAGGCTATGACCAATTTAAGCTCCATCCTATTCACACGGTCTTTCTCATATTTGGTCTCGATCTTAGCCTAATCGAGTACTAATTATAGATTGCCCCGATTGTCATTTGCATGTTGCAATTCTGCTGCATCTGTGCATGCGTGAGACTGTACCTCCTATGTGATGTTGAATTGTAGTTTATACAAGGCCTTGGTTGGTATCCATGTCAATACCAACTGTATTTGAGCCAAGTCCTTTAGGGGTGTCTTCCCCATGATTTAATCCATGTGCAACATGCTGGGTGTAATGTGAAATGTTGAGCTCAACTGTGTTGTCATCTCAAGCAAGCTCCTCGAGCTTGGTATGCCAAAATGGATAGCCTTCTTATTGCCTCTGAATTCTCTAGATGCCATTTTGATCCTAATGTCTATACCAAGAAAGTAGGAATTCATCTGATAATCCTTGTCCTTTATGTTGATGACCTTATCCTTTCTGGTAGTGACTCAAAACTTTTAAACCATGTGAAAACCAACCTTAAGAAGAAATTTGAAATGACAGACTTATGATTTTTGCACTATTTCCTTGGCCTCCAAGTTTTGCAAACCAATGAAGGAATTTTTCTTTCCAAGTCTAAGTATGCTTGTGACCTTCTTCGTCGCTTTGACATGGGCGATTGTAAACGAGCCCCTTCTCCCTTCTAGTATGGAGTCAAGCTTTCTGCCACCTTTACTTCCCCTGACATTGATGCCACGTTGTATCGTTAGTTAGTTGGTAGCCTCTTATACTTGACTCATACCCGTCCTGATCTTTCCTTTGTTGTTGGTCTTGTTTCCCGATATATGCAAACACCCCATGAAATCCATTGGAAAGAAACTAAAAGGATAATTCTCTATGTTCATGGTACAGTTCAGTTTGGGATACATTATAGTTCAGGGGGGACTCCCTTATTGGTTGGTTTCACTGATTCAAATTGGGCTGATGACCTCGATGATCAGAAGTCTACTATAGGTTATGTTTTTAGCCTTGGTTAAGGACCTGTCACTTGGGCCTGTAAGAAACAACAGGCTATTGCACTTTCTTAAGCAGAAGCAGAGTACTGAGTAGTGGTAAATGCAAGTCAGGAAGCCCTGTGGCTTCGACAAATCCTTTCTGAGTTTGGATTCCAGTACCCGCATCTAACCAGCCTTTGGTGTGAAAATTAGAGTGCCATCAAGCTTGCCAAATACCCAGTTCAACATCAACGCAAAAAACACATCGAGCTACACATTCACTTCATCAGAAAGATCATTCATGATCAAGTTATTGAAGTGCTCTTTTTCCCTACAGAAGATCAAGTTGCAGAAATTTTCACAAAGTCTCTTACATAAGTGAAGTTTTCCAAACTTAAATCTATGTTAGGAGTTCAGGAAGTTGTCATTAAGGGGGGATAGGCTCTAATGCCTCCTTCCTTATCCTATTGTGTCACTATTATAAATCCTTCAATCCTATCCCAAGTTGTTCTTAAGGGGGGATGTTAGGATATTTAGACACTTAGGAGTTAGTAAGATTTACTTGGTCTATTGTGTCGTTAGCTAAAAGTGTGTTTTATAGTGTGTTTCTTTAGTATGCATTTGTAGTTAGGAAATCCGATGGTTACGATATGTTCCTGACATAGGGTGATCTGACGACTCATACTCTCCTCGATCTTAACAACCATTGATTTGTGGCTTAGCACCCGATTGGTCCATGATCTATATTTAAAGAGCATGGAGGGTCATTTTCCGATGATCGATTGTGAGAAACTCTCTTGTAAAATCTCTCTGTAATATTTTTCTTTGCATTAATAAACTGATCCAAGTGGCCGCATTGGTTGGGCCCGTGGATGTTTCCTCGTAGGGGTTTTACCACTTGAAAACATCAATGTGTTGATCTTTGATCTGGTTATGTGAGTGGTTATTGAAGGTGTTCGCCCTCTATTGGAATACCTGTGTTGTTGAACATTGGTTTCTTGGGCACTGTTATCCCCTCGACATGTGTTTGTTCCTGCCTTCCCTCCTCCTCCTCTATCTCTGTAGGTATTTCTCAAATGAGTACTGGAATACTCCATTCATCCTCCCAATCCTTAATGGCCATCTCTATGTCCTCCTGCTAGATGAAATAACACAGTTGTAGCCATTTATTGTTGGGATCTTTCCGCACCTAGATCCACATCGCATGTCTAGTGGCTTTGAAGTTGGCTATGTCCTGATACTATGTGATTTCTTCTGGTGTCATCCTCCAAGTGTTGGCAATGTTGTCATGTATGTCACTGAGATAGCCTTCGAATATGGTTGCATTCACCTTTCTGTTATTGGGGTCCGAATTAGATCCCGACGATAAGTATCACGCTCTATGGCAAGGATTGGGTCTAGTGGAAAAAATGAATACTTCGGATCCTTCCACCCGATCAAGGCTATCAGGATGAGTAGCCAAGAGTAATAAAATTCTTTCCCCAGATCCTGCACATCCTTGCAGTCATCAAGGAAAAAATTCAACAAATAAGAGGCCCAACTGAGTGTGGTGCCCTCCGCACACTTTGTTGTGTTAGGTAGCTAGAGAGGTAGTAGCAGGGGCCCAGAGGTCCCATATTGATAATAGTGGAGGCCATTCAATGTAAGGTGGACTAGGTACACTATATTATTAAATAATCCCCACTATGGTAGTTAGATATAATTAATGGGTAGTTAGATATAACAAATGTAAGAGGAATTCTTAGAAGGTTCTACTTCTATAAGATTCCTCCTCTAAAATTTTCTTAGGTGATGGTAGCACTATATAAAAGGGTTCAAGAAATGTAATGGGACATGAAGAGAATTATTGTATTGTGAGTTGTAGCTCCATAGGAGGATGCCCCCTCAAAGAGGCAAGTGAACAGGAGGATCCCTTCCATAATAGGATCCATTATATGGTGTTTCCCTACCTCAAGGATTTGGTAATAATAAAGTGCGGTTTCTTCTATATTGCTCTATGGATATATTGTGTATTCCATATTTGTGGTGATTATAATTTTATATCTATTTAGGTTCTTAACAAGTGGTATCAGAGCACTTTCCTTGGCAGACATTGTGGGCAAATATCTTTTATTTTTGCAGTTTTTTTTTAGGAGAAGAAAAAAGAGGGCCACAACATTCCATAATATTTCGGTATATTTCTATGCAAAATTTGTAGAAACAGGTTGTATATATGAGTTCCTCTCAGAAAAACACCCAAGTTGAAAAAACAAATCGTCCTAAACAGAGTCATGGAAGTCAAGATATTGAAGTTTTAAAATATACATTTTTTCAGGGTTTTTTCTGCGGTCGACAGTACGATTTGTTTTATTTCTGTAGAATATGGAGGGCGAATTTACCCAAGAAAATTACAGATCTGAGATCCTATCACAATTTCACCCAATTTAAAAAAACAAATCATCCGAAATGGAGTCTAAGAAATGAATTTATGAGCATTTTAAAATCAATAGTTTTTCAGGAAAACGTCGCGATTTTCTGTAATAATTTATTGAGTTTTTTCGTGATGGCGGTGGGACTGCAGAGTTCATAAATTTTCATAGGGTTCTTATATGGATATTTCTTCTCAAACCCTCAAAGAAATTCAAATAGATTACTAAAGAATTCAAAGCTAAATTGTTTGACACATTGAATGACAGATTGGATGACTTGGTAGATGGCCTCACAGATGGCCTCAATGATAGTTTTCGTAGTATTTAAGATTCATTGGATAACATGCAGGAGAGATTTTTTATGGCGGACCTCGGGGATGAATATAATCAATAAATATATGCTTGGTATGATTTTGAGGCCGATTGTGATGATTGGTATATGGATAGTTTTCATTTCTGGGATGACAACCACTTTCATATTTTATTTGATAACTCTAATCCACCTTCTGTAGAGAGAATCAATGCGACAAATCGGGAGCCAATGATTATTACTAGTGTACATCTTACATATTCTACATTGGTATTATTCCTTTTAGATTCTGCTACGACCCTTTTCCACTATGTGGATGGATCTTATTATTTGGATCCACATGACAGGTGTCAGTCTTTGAAGCATCATTTTGAGTTGGTTATTGGGTTCCAAAATATTCCATGTGGAGTTCACATGAGCACTTGGACATGGGACCCGTGTTTACAATGGTGGTTGGACTACTTCAGCGTGGTGGCTTTCCTTTCTACATGGGACCTTGGTTCTCCAATCTTCTTCAACATTATGGTCCACAATTATCCATGGGACCCTGGTATATGGTTGTACAAAAAGCGTTGAGGACAATGCTTTCATAAGGGGGATGGAATGTTAGGTAGATAGAGAGGTAGTAGTGGGGGCCTAGAGGGCCCATAGTGATAATAGTGGAGGCCATTCAATGTAAGGTGAACTAGGTCCACTATATTATTAAATAAGGCCCACTATGGTAGTTAGTTATAATAAATGGGTAGTTAAATATAATAAATGTAAGAGGACTTCTTCGAAGGTTATACTTCTAGAAGATTCCTCCTCTAAAATGTTCCTAGGTGATGGTAGCACTACATAAAAGGGTTCAAGCAATGTAATGGGACATGAAGAAAATTATTTTATTATGAGTTGTAGCTCCATAGGAGGATGCCCCCTTGAAGAGGCAAGGGAACATGAGAGGATCCCTTCCATAATAGGATCCATTATATGGTGTTGCCCTACCTCAAGGGTTTGGTAATAATAAAGTGTGGCTTCTTGTATATTTCTCTGTGGATCTATTGTGTATTTAGTATTTGTGGTGATTATACTTGTAGATCTATTTAGGTTCTTAACATGCTACAACTGTGACAACCCCGAGCGATACTTACTCCTTGCGACATTTCCTGAGTAATTTACATGCCATGATTTTTGTGGTCATTCTTGTCGCCGCATCACTAATAGGCTTGATGATGATTTCGCACGACCCCCTTTCAGTGCCATATTTATTCTTCATTTCCTTGGCCAATGCTTTATCCTTTGTTTTTTCCTCAAGGAAATGTATGGGATCCTCACCCCGTGATGGCATCCCTGTGATGTATGCAATGATCTCTACGTCTATTGATACGAGTTGTTCCAGCCACATGTATTCTCCATGGGTGACTGCCATCAACTGCTTGACACATTTGTTTGCATAATGGCCCCTCCCAAAGTGCGGTAGGTCCAAAAGGCCTAGAATCCTATTTTTGGCTAGTCCTTCTGCCCACTGGACTGGTTGATTAATTGGTTCTCCAAAGGGTCTTATACCCACAGTCTGTAGGTAGAATTACTTGGGGAACTCTGGGAACTTTTCCGTTTCTATCACGTCATGGTATGGGTACCTCAATTTATCGATGTGGCCTAACATATTTGATATTATATGTACCCTTTTCGGAATGTGCGGCAAGACAATGGTTGCGGTGGGTTGTTTGCGCAGTGAACTTGGTACTGTCTGCTTTCCCTTTCGCTGCGGTGGATGACTCAAGGTTTCAGCCTCCATTGTTCATTCTTCTGCATGCTCATCTGGTTGGCCAATGACATCTTCCATTGTTCCCAGCTGTGGTTGTTCTGGCGTGATTGTTTGTGATATTTCTGGTGTGACCATTTCTACTTGGTTTGGAGTTGTCCCATTGTCTTTCGGGGCTTCTTCAAAGTTTTCAAGGTGCACTTGGTTTCCTACGTCCCCACATTGCTGGTCCTATCCTTCTACTAACATATCAATGTCCATTCCCACTAGTGTTGTCTTCTGGGTTTCCTCCACAATGGGTGTGGGGCTTCCTGGTGTCATATCAGGCGATGATATTTCATCCACGTTGATGACTTCTGGAGGCTAAGATGGTTGTTGTTTGTTTCCCTGTGGTGACATTGGTTCTCTGGAACTGCTTCGAGGTTTTCTGATAGTTTGTCTTGGTTCTCCCTATTTGGGTGGTGCCATTGTGGTAAGGATGTTGTTCGCTGAACTCAGTGGTCTCTGCAACCTCTACAACCTTAAATCTCTGCTTCGTATAATCTATCACTTTGTGCCTTTCCTGATTTCACAATAAACTTTCCACTCATGCATCATGTGAAGCTTGTCAGAGACGTTACCGTGATTGCGATTTAATTGAACTGTCGATTCCCGCGTAATTTCTATTTATTTCCCTTGCTATCTACAATTGGTGCAATTAATGAGACATCTCGTCAGTCGTTTCTGACATTCAATTTTGATAGCTACCAAGAGTTGGCGCTTATTTTGTTGTATTCGTCTTTCCCGTTGTTTCTTCTTTGTAATGACCATTGGCCTTGTCTCCGTCGGGCTAACATTTTTGAGTGTGCATGCTCATTCTTTTTTTTGGCGCACTATACCTTTGTTGTTATCTTTTGATGTCTGATGCGACATTTTTTTTTCAAGTGTTTAGGGGTCGACTGTCCCTATACAACTTCATTCGGCTCCCATTGATCATCCCTCCGAGTTATGTTCCTCCTAAATATTTCAACTATATAGATCCCCCATCTGTGACATTTTTTACTTCGTATGGTCCTAATCAATGCATTCTGAGTTTTCCTGGATGCTCAACGGATTTACTATCATACATCAACACTAAGTCTCCTTCCTTGAAATTTTTCCTCTTGATATGTCTGTCATGCCAAGATTTTTCCCTTGTTTTTTGGACTTCTTGGTTGAATCCTGCCAGAATCCTATCTTCCTCCATGATCATTAGTTAATTCATCCTATCCTGTATTGTTCCTCATTCTGTCATATTCATAATCGCTGCTATGTGTAGATTGGGTACCAAATATTCTAGTGGCACCACTTCTTATTTTCCATACACCAATCTAAATGGTGTTTGTCCTATCAACTTCTTGCATGTGGTCCTATATGCCCACAATATTGTTGGTATCATTAGGTCCCAATCATACCTATTAACGCTACATATCTTCGTCAGTGCATTTTCAAGGATCTTGTTAAAGGCTTATACTGTTCCATTT
>ML822837.1:10376-20776 GCA_009831015.1 Picea engelmannii
AACTAATCAAAACAACTATCTTCTTACCTTTTAAACAGCTCCCCGGCAACGGCGCCAAAAATGTCAGGCTGCTAAATTGAAGCTTTGAATGACCTGAAACACTAAATTGTCAAACCAGGGTTGGTAAACTTCGAGCTGATACATAGTATGTGCAGGCAAGCATCTAGTCTCTATCTGAATGCTATCTTAATAAGAAAACACACGCCTATTCTGAGAACTTGAATTTTGATAACTAACTCGAAACTGAGCATTTCCTATTGAGTCATAAACATAAAAAAACAGTCTTATGCTCAAATGCTGGTGCTACTATTTCTATTCAAATGTGTGGTTCCATAAGATTATTTTACCTCTATGCTCAATCATCTACCATCATCATTTCTGGTTCAAGTCAGGACACACATGGTATTGTCGAAAATGCATTCATTCTGAGTAGCAAAAATAAATCTAATTCTGTCTACAGGAAAACAGAGTACTATCTGAACTACTGGTACCAGGAGCTCCTTTTGTTCTAACTGTATTCTAACTATTCTAAGAAGGCAAGGTAACTACTGTCTAACAAGAAAAATGCATGCCAATTCTGAGTTATATTCAAATTGGAGATGAAAACCAAACAACCACATGCATATTCTAAACCCTACAAGCATCAGTCCTGTGTTTAATCTTCAGCAACGTCAAAGATAACAGTATGCTGGAATGGTTCAGTTGAGGAATAAATAAACACGATTCTGAAACATCCAAATCAATGTCACGCCATGAGCTTCCGATATATCATTCAGATAAACAAATGCTAATATGCTAAGACAATTAAATCTATGATCTCTAAGCTACCTCGTATGCAAGTTCTAAAGGATTAAAATGAACTAAGTCTATGACAGCGTAAAACTAAATCTATTGCAAAATAAGGCAGCGACTTGCAGCGGTTTGGCGGGCCCAACCAAACGGCACAAACGTTGTAAGTGGTAACCAAAGCCGACTATAACATTCTATACAATCACTGTGTAAACCTCGCGCTTCATTAACTCAGGAAAGAAATACTCAAATCATAAGACAGTCGGGTACCATAACGCAACAGTATTTTTATTCGAAAACATAGGTTCATAGCATAACATAGTCCAACATAATCTAACCCGTTCTCAGAAGTGATCCCAGGTTTTATATCCATCCTTCTGTCTATAACAGTAAAAAATAAAGGTATGTAAAACAAACGGATCCCCGATCCGAGAATAGTTCTTGAAATCAAATTGAAACGTACTTCACAGCTTCGTGACACGTAGTGTCACGAAGTGTGAACGACAAGGAATAATCGATCCAGGCTTCATGATGTCTTCGAGCACTCTGTGGAAATGACTCCAGTTGTCCTGCGAATCTTTCTATCTCTCATTCAAACCATAACGCACAGATCTCGGGTGGCTCCATTGGTACCTCCACGGGTGCGAGTTGGTACCTAGTACCGACATCATGTTCCAAAAATAGAAGTGGTACCTAACCCAAACGATATTAGTTCCAATACCAATTTAAAGCATTAAAGTGCATAAAAATAGCTTGAAGTGCAAAGATACCTTAGATGACCCCTTTGAATGGTAGGGAGGTGTTAATTATGTCAAAATGAGGCCAAAAGGGTGGTACTGGCATCTAGATGGAGGTCTGCAGTATATAATATAGGCAAAGAGCATGGTCAAAACTGGGGACCAACAACCACAGCAGGTCAACCACATAGTAAAAGAATTTATACATTATATAAACCCGAGTAAATTTTCTTCTTGAAAAAAAAAGGGAATATTGTACTATAATTTTAAAATTAACTGTAAGACCCAATACTGCAACATCATATTTATTATTGCATTCAACTTTATTAACACTGAACACAACACCGCATTTAAACATATCACACCGAGGGTGCAGCGATTGGCAACGGTCAGAAGAAGTTTGGGGAAGGTAAAAGCGTGGGGGACAGGCCGCATTACAACTACGTCCCGTAAAACCCCAACACACATTGGAACCAGAAATCTACCCATTTTGATTTTAATTAAACTGTAAATAGAGACGCTCATGCCAATGAACGCACTAGTACGCTCAGCAGTTACACAGTGTACTTAATTTCTTTAGTTAACTAAAACAGGGAATCTAGATAGCGAGTTATCGCACCCATCATGCGTTGACTGAGCTACGCTATTCGAATGGTTCTGTTCCTTCTAGAGTTTAAAACCCTAAATTTGAAAACGCTCCAGAGACCAAGTAAGCTTTCAATAGGCCGCCAAGAGAAAAGACCTAAGAAAATGAGACCTTTAAGTTAGAGTCTGCACCGAGGCATTAACTGTTGTGGCCTCTCGTGTCATCCACCTGGCATTCTCATAGAGTAAAAAAAAGGAAAAACTTAATTTAAAGACAAGGACGTGGTTTAATAACCCAAGGGCGTATTATTCGTGACTCTCGACATTTTTATAAAATAAAGATGAGATTGTTTATTGATTCTCCTGTACATAATCTCGATGGACAGACGGATCTCAAGAGTCGTCAGTTAGCGAACCCCCAGTCTGGTCGGTTAAGAACTCTTTAATGGACTCTCAAGCTGATTTGTTCCTAAGTAAATATAAACAGGCGAGGGTACCTGGTTTTATGCTTTCGAAGAAACCCCAATCAAGTCAATATATATGGCGGTAATGGGGCATTCACCACTGGATGGGCTCGTTGAATGGCATAAGAGAGGACTTAGAGTTCCCCTTCCTTCCACCGTATACGTTCGCCTTCATATGCTCACCTTCATACGTTCTCCTAAATTTTTGTAAAGAGAAAATCGTGAACCCCTTCGACTCACGTTGAATCCCCCTCCCCTAACTCTCTGACGCATTGACAACTGGAGGCCCTGGGTAAACTAGCTGGAGATCACAGTTGTAGGCACGCGTTGACTAAATATGCTCATCATAAGAAAGGAGAAACCCACAGTAAAATAACTGCCACTAGATATATATAAAAACACCCAGCAGGTATAAGGAGAACCCACGGTGAAAATGACCACAGTAAAAGAAAAAAAAAATGCCCTAAAACTGTGCCAGAAATAAGAACAAATTAACACAATGCAGATTACAGGTACAGCCTTGAAGAAATTTCCAGAACTGATTGCTAACGTTGATCTTCATAAACTACCCCTATTTTTGTTTTGCAGAGTTTAAGGAAAGAGGAAATGGCATTTTACTACAGTACCATCATAATCTCAGTAGTAAATCCTAAGCATTCTACTCTACTAAAACATGAACATACCATTTCCTTGTTTCTTGCTGCAATGAACTCCTGTGCTCCTCGCTGCTCCATTGCCTTGTAGCTTGCCACCTGTAGAGGAATCATCGGTACCTCCCAGCCAAATGCTAGGGGTACTCTCCTTCCCCCTCATCCCCCCGAGCTGCAAAGGGGCCACACACAATCCGGACAGTACCTAGCTTCTCAGCTCGCCTCCAAGGCTGAGCTACCACTCAAGTCTGCTGAGAATTCCCAACTCCTACAAGAAATCAGTCCAGTCTCTCCTCTGGTAGCATAACCCTACCAATAGCTGAAAAAAGGTCCCTTTTCTTTCCCCCTCTCCCCTTATTTTATCCAGTCTCAAACCCTAAATCCACTTTTTTAGGTTTTCCCCCCTTTTTCTTTTTATTTTTATTTTTTTATATATATATTTTTTGAACTCAAAAAGTAAATGCGCTCATTCATAATTCCATTTTATTTTTACAAGCATAACTTTTTATTAATGGTAGAGGCGGTAGGGATTAATAAATTTATGGAAGGAGAATCCATTATTCATTTTCTTTATTCTATAAATTAAGGATTAAGGAATACCAACAATTTTTTTATAATATATATATATATATTCATTTTTTCTATTTACATCTAGCATTCATCATTGTAATTTATCAATATCCATCATTTAAATTCACAATTAATATATATATATATATATATATATATATATATATATATATATATATATATACATAGGATAATGAGAGATTAAAGTGATGACAAACATGTATGGGAAAAGTAGATGTATTACATAAAAAGGAATAATGAGGAGTTAAGGGGAGGAATGGTGATTTAGTAAAGTGAACTGGACATGTAAAAGGGAGATGGATACTGGAAGATCAAGGTGATGGAGGATAGTTTAATAAAGTAGACATGGATAATGAGAGGATAATGGTCTGAGTTTTTTTTTTTTTGAAATTTTCACTTGTTAAGGTCACACTAAATTCCCCCCCTTTTTCTAGAAAGTCTTAGGCTTAGGGCTTAGATTCTGAGATAGGCGACGATTGGTTAGGGGAACTTCTTAAGGTTTTATTCAGGTGCTGATGATTTAGGGATAATTAGGCTGACTCCTTCAACCACATTACTGCGTCGTTCCCTTCAGGATGCACCACGTACGCCAAGGATGCCACTCGCCTCTTGAATTTTTGTTGGGCGACGTGCCGTTCAGGATGCACCACGTGCTCCAAGGGTGCCACTCGCCAACTGAGTTTCTTTTGTGCAACGTTCCCTTCAGGATGCACCACGTGCTCCAAGGGTGCCACTCGCCAACTGGACTGATTGGTAGACCTCTATAACCCCTGGAGTCAACACTCCACCAGGTGAACTTGTAAGAGACTAAGGGTTCTAAGGAATAAGGCCCCCGCCTTATTGCGCGCCCCTTAGAATCATCATGAGCGACTGTCGTAGTCTTCTCTCACGACATCATGGATCCTCTCGAACTAGGTAATCGTTAACCTATAGTTCGAGCCATGGCGGGAGTGCTAGTAGGCGGTGGCAGGGCTGCTGTCCACCCCTCTCCCTCAACCTCTCTGCAAATTGTGTGTGGCCCCTTTACTCCATATGTGAGTCTGGTCGGCAAGCTATCGTCAGCTTGCATCATCAACAATCATGTCAGAATGTCATATCAAACCATCAAATCAAATGAAACATCATAGTAAACATATCAACCCAAAAGCACACTCCCTGACTCGGTCCGGAGTCTAAGGGGGTTCTACCGATGCCTCTGCATCCTCAAGGTCAAAAACCTTGCACACTCAATGAAACCGAGTCAATAGCACCTATCTACATCAAATAGTAACACATCATGTCATCTATCAATCGCATCATAATCAAGTATAAATGGTCTAACATCATAAAAGTCCAGATCACTTGCGAGCAAGTGTCCTAAAAAATAAGTCATCTCAGTGCGCCAGAGTGGGATGTTACATACACCCCCTCTTGGTCTAAACTTCGTCCCGAAGTTTCTCAGTATAAATGCAGAAATAAAGTATCACAGTATCATAAGTCTATCTATCAAACAAAAATGGAAATTGCCGACGCATATCATATGCGTCTTCCCAGGTCGCCGAGTGCGGACTATAACTGTCCCACTGGACCTTGACCTGATCTACCATTCGATGTCGTAACTATTGAACACGATGATCTAAGATGTGGACTGACTCAGCCATGAGCGCTCCCCCGTCCGATACCTGCAAGGAACTCAGGTCAATCACATGTGCAGGATCACTAATATAATGTCTCAAAACAGTTACATGAAATATCATGCATACGCCTCAAAGAATCAGGCAAGGCTAGTCGATAGGCCACGGGCCCCTTTCTCTCCACAATCTTGAAGGGTCCCATGAACCTAGGAGAGATTTTAGCTCCCTTTCCAAACTTGATCGAACACTTATGTGGTTTAACCTGCAAGAAGACTCGATCACCGACCTCGTAACTACGGTCGACTCGGTGTGCATCGACATAACTCTTTTGTCGGTCCTGCGCTTATTTAATCCTTTGTCTTATGGTTTGCATCTGCTCTTCCATTTCTTGGATCACTTCTGGTCCCACCAGGACCCTATCCTCAAGCCGATCCAACTCAAGGGCGTTCGACACGGTTTCCCATAAAGAAACTCAAAAGGTGCCATCTTAATGGTGCTCTGGTAACTGTTGTTGTAAGCGAACTCTACTAGAGGCATGAATTCCTCCCAACGCTTTTGTTGGTCCATTACGTACATGCGCAACATGTCTTCCAAGATTTGGTTTGTACATTGTATCTGTCCGTCTGTCTCTAGGTGATATGTAGTACTAAAGTTAAGTTGGGTTCCCAAGGCCTCTTGGAAACTCGTCCAAAATCGTCCAGTAAACACCAATGCTCGATTGGATATAATCTTTTTAGGCACCCCATGCAGCCTCACAATCTCACTAGAGAAAACTCTCGCTATGTCAGGTGCCTGATATGTCGTACACACCAGAATAAAGTGAGCACTCTTCTTCAGAGTGTCTACTACTACAAAAATCGAGTCGTGTCTCCTTGCCGTCAGTGGCAATCCAATGATAAAATCCATCGAAATAACTTCCCATTTCGATTCTGGAATGGCATGTGGTTGAAGTAATCCTGACGGGTGTCTATGTTCAGCCTTTACCTACTGACACTCTAGACATCTAGCCACAAAGTTAACTATGTCGGCCTTCATTCCCTTCCAGAAGAATAATGGTTTGAGGTCTTCCCTCATCTTCGTAACTCCTGGGTGAGCCATGTAAACTGCTCTATGAGCCTCGCTCAGGATCAACATCCTCAACTCGTCGTTTGGTGGTACGTAAATCCAACCTCTAAACCTCATTAAACCATCACTATCCAATGAATATCCCTCATATCATGGTACCCTCATTGTGTTTTGTCCGATAAAATCCTTGACTTCTGTGTACCAGTCATCATCATGCTGTAAGGTGAGAATCTTCTCACATAGATTTTTCTGAAGAGGTAACACTGAAAATATGCGTGGCCTCCGACTCAAGGCATCTGCCACTCGGTTCACTGTTCCCTTTATGTAAGTAATCTCGAAGTCGTATTCGCTAAGCAGTTTCGACCAACGCCGTTGTCGCGCGTTCAGGTCGCTTTGCGTAAAAATGTGTTGTAGTCCACAATGATCAGTTTTTAATTCAAATTTTCGTCCAATAACGTAGTGTCTCCAAACCTTCAAGGCATAAATGATGGCTAATAACTTCAAATTGTGCGTCGCGTAGTTCTCCTCATGCCTTCTCAACTTCCTCAAAATGTAAGAAATCACTCGTCCGTCCTGCATCAAGACTCCGCCTAAACCTTCCTTGGATGCGTCAGTGCATACCAAGAAGTCTGCGTCCATGTCAAAGACCTTTAGTATAGGCGTGGTTGTCAACAAATATTTAAGCCTCCAAAATGCTTCTGCACATTTCTCTGTCCAAACAACTTCTTGTTTTTCTTCTGCAATTTCATGATCGGATTTGCTATCTTCGAAAAACCCTCGACAAACCGTCGATAGTATCCTGCTAATCCCATAAAACTATGCACTTCTGTGACATTCGTTGGCACGGGCCATTCCATAATAGCCTCAACCTTGGCTGGATCCACAGCGATACCCTCGCCGGAGATGACATGCCCTAAGTAATGAATTCTCGATTGGTAAAAAGAGCATTTGGACAACTTCCCATACAATTTGTGTTCTCGTAAACATTGTAGCACCAAGCACAAGTTCTTGTCATGCTCCTCCGTCGTCCGAGAGTAGATCAAATATCATCGATGAATACTTGGATGAACTTGTCCAAGTACTCGCGGAACACCCCATTCATCAAACTCATGAATACCCCTGGGGCGTTTGTCAGTCCAAATGGAAAAACAGTAAACTCGTAATGTCCAAATCTCGTCTTAAAGGCGGTCTTGGGGATGTCATCCTCCTTGATCCGCAACTGGTGATATCCAGATCGCAAATCGATCTTGGAGAACACCATTGTACCCTTCATTTGATCAAACAGATCATCAATTCTTGGTAAGGGATACTGATTCTTGATCATAGCCTTGTTCAGTTGACGGTAGTCAATGCAAAGCCTCCATGATCCGTCCTTCTTTCGAATAAAAAATAACTAGTGCACCCCACGGTGACACACTAGGACGTATCAGTCCTAGGTCCAACCACTCCTTCAGTTGCATTTTCAACTCTTGCAACTCCGGGGTCGACATTCGATAAGGCGTTCTTGCTATCGATTCAGTTCCCAGTTTCAGGTCTATGGTAAACTCCAGTTCCCTTTCCGGCGGCATCCCCGACAACTCCTCTAGAAATACGTCTGCAAATTCCTTCACCACCAAAGGGTGTTCTAGACCCTTTGCCACTACGTTCTCGTTGAGCGCAAGGATCGCATAACGTTTGCACCCCTTGCGCATACTCTTCCGTAACTGTAAGGAAGAGACAAACCGCAGAGAAACTCCCTGATTCCGTCCTACAATCACACGTCTCTGTCCTTCGTCATCAACCAAGCTCAACCATTTCATCTTACAGTTGAGTATCGCCTCATGCATTTCCAACCAATCCATACCGATCACGACGTCATAAGATCCTAAGATCGTGACGTACAAGTTGACCCTCATGACAAACTCTCCCAGGTTAAGGGCATAGCCTGTAACCTTTCCTCCAATCTTTTGTTTGGCTCCCGAAGCCCTCTCTATGAAGCTAAACCCGTCCCGAACCACTACCTTCTGAACGACATCGTGCAAGTTTTGAGGCATCTAAACATTTAAACCCCTGCACGCCGGCTTCCATTAAGGACCAACATGTACCTGATGACCTTAAGCTTCTTAAAGTTAAGGTGCAGAGCTTACCAGAGCAGCGCAAAAAACAAGCCTCATAATCGATCACCGTACGACCTCCCTATCGTAAAGCGTTGAACTCATTGAGCTGACGTTCAATGAATTCCTCTGAAAGATACCTCTCTCGGAATCGTTCCTCGAACAGTTCCCATGACACGTCTTCAACGACCATGCTCAGCTGTGGTAGGAGCGTCTTCCACCATAGAACAACGCTCCCCTTCATGTTGGAGGTATAAATGCGAAGTGTGAAGCACCTCGCCATCTTTTCCAACCATGCCTTGACGGCTGCGCCTTCCGGGGAACCCAAGAAATCGAGAATTTTGACCTTCTCGAGTTCCCGGTGAAAACTAGCTATAACGACCGGTGCGCGTGGTGGAACCTCAGCGGATGCCGGCGCCCTAGCCTCATCTCTGTCCCAACGGCTGATCAGAGCCTTGGACATGCGCTGAAAATACCTCATCAACCCCACGACATCACCAACTGCGATCTTCTCCTATCTGAGAACCTGCTCGTCTCCCTGGGGGTTAGACCCCTCAGGCGTGGATTCTACTGGAGGCATCGCGCCTCCTCCCCTGGTACCCCATTGTCTGCCTCTGTGGCATCCTCTAACCTTGATTACCTTCATGCACAAAACAACTCAATCAATAGCAGTATAATTAGTCTAATCATGCCAACGAAAGCCATAGTGAATCCCAAGTCGCGGGGCGAACCGGATCTGATACCATATGTAACAACCCTCCTAGTTAAGGACAACTACTCTCACAACAGGTGCAATTTTTATTTTTTTTAACCGTGTGTGCGCGGGTGTAGGTGGGGAAACAGACACACTGGAATCTACGTCGCCACCCGACAATAGTCCCACACATGGAAGGTTTATCAACCAAATGCAACCTTATCTACAAGGAACAACACCCTCAAAACAGACTCGGAAAATCTATGGCACTCAATTCAAGGTTATTACACCGTAAATGTTTATTAAGGACAATAAAGGTTACAATTAACACTGCCATGAAATATTAAACACCTTATGTTTATATCACATAGTTGGGCCATGAATTACGATTGCAATCCCTCTTATATGCTACAACCATAAGGTTCACAAGGACATTACATGATAGAACATTCAGTAAACATGAGGAACTCACAACCCGATGTCATTTAAGACCATAAATTTCATTAAAAATGAAATAATAACAACGCCATTCCTTCTCGTAAGTTATCTACCCAAACTACACTCTATACTATGTCGCAAATACCCTTACATATCTCAGAAACAATGTGAACTATCACGCTACCTTTACATATCACCTTAACATTATAATTTATAGTCACCAACATTACTGATTACTGTATCCACTACATTATTCATGACAGTAAAATGCTAATAACAATTTCACCCCCAAAGGTCAATACCCTTACCCTACTGTCCAATATAAAAATAACACCATATTTATAAACAACATCATGTTTAAAAATTACTATATGACGTCATAATTAAAATGACAATATATAATATTAACGATATTCAAATGACCATAATTTAACAATAACCGTATTTAAAAAGGACATCATCTAAAAATCACAACCTTTAAAAATGTCAATAATTAAAAATAACCAAATTTAAAAATGACAATATATAAAATAACATTGTGTTTATATATATCAGGGTCACTAACATCTATTTAGTTTAAAAGGCAATAATATTACCAGAAATAACCTCCTATTTATCATTCACCTCATATTCACATAACCATGTAACACCGTACTAAAATGACAAAGTATCACAACAACA
>ML822837.1:47271-79267 GCA_009831015.1 Picea engelmannii
TGCATTTTATTTGCTTAGTTTAGTTGATTTTGGGATATCTCCCAGATTATGTAAAACTATTTGATATTATCCACAAGGAAGTTTTACCTTGTGAAGAGACCTATATATACTTATGATTTTTGTAATAATCATCATCTTCATTCATGGGAGAACAAGGATATGGAGTTCTAATATAGACTGGAGCAGAATTGATGTTTTGTCACATCTTTAGCTTCTCAATATATCAACATTTTGTTTCATGTTTTGTATATCACTTTGCTTATGGTTTATGACTACTTTAGCTATCTAAATCAGATGAAAATGATATAATTTTGATCACTGTTATCCATATCTTGTTTCTTCTAGATAGATAAAAGACATAATAATTGTTAATTCATTTTGTGAATGATAGTTTTATCTTCTTCATAAATTCAATTGTTATATATAAGTTTTCTGCATAACAGGTTTCCCTTATTGCAGGAATTTATAATCATAAGATTGTTATGATTTTCTTTTATGTCTTGTTTGTCTTGTAAAACACTTCAAGAAGCAGCACATCCAATCGTTTTCGAGAAGCTTACGGACTAACCGGTGCGAATTTCTTCCTCCGACCAGTTTAGAAGTCATCATACACAGGGCAGACTTGGAGCGTTTCCAGGTCAATTAGCTTGTTGTTTATTGTTTTTATTAAGTAGTTTAATATAGATATAAGTTTAATTAGATTTATATTAGATTTTTTAATTTCAGTAAATATATTAGATCGTTTAATTTCAGTAGTTTTTATTTCTTTGTCATAAAATATAAAAATCAAAAAAGAGATCCTTGGCTGTCTTAGGGCAGAAAATACATGAGTTTTGCAGGTTTTAATTAAATCTGTAGGTTGTTCATAGTGTACATTTGTGAATAAGAAATATTATAACTGATAATTAGATAGCTGATTTGAATTAGTATATTAGTTAGTTAGTTTAGTTTAGTTTCTTTTAGTTTATTTTAGATAGTAATTTGTTTAATTAGATTAGTTAATTCAAATCAGTTTTCTCTTTGGTTTTCCTAGGAGACCTTAGAGCGGCCAACGGAGCCGTTAAAATCGTCAGGGTGGTCCATTCCAAACGACTTGGGTTATTTAGACAACCCCGGACCAGTTCCACTCTCCCAGTTGACGGACGGTCAATTTTGCCCGTCAACACTTTCTTGGTGGTAATCTGTGAAGGGAAAACCAACTTTAACCTCTTGAGCCTTAATCCTTTGATACTTTTCCTATTAACACCCTAGATTACCTAGGGATGTCTCCCTTGGGATTAGCCACCCTAAATAGAAAGAGCCCCCCATCAAGGTGACAGTGGGTGGGGAAGCTCCTGTTACGCCAGTTTGACCTTTACGTTTAAGCTACCTGACCTTGACTACAAACTGAGCGATAACAGGCTATACTAGCTCCCCATGTGATATTTATTCTTAGTCTTGATCTTAATATATTTATTCTTCTTCTACATGCAATCATATGCACTCTCCCCTTAAGTTGTTGGTTATGTTGGGCTCCCAACAAATTTCAACTAAACTCTTTATAGAGAAATGGGAATGGCTCTCATATTCCGTCGGAGAAACTCAAATGCATCTCTAGGTAGGGTTTTGGTAAACATATATTCAATTTGTTCCTTTGTAGGAATATACTCCAACTTGATAATATTATCATTCACCTATTCCCTTAAAAAATGGCATTTGATTGGAATATGTTTTTTCTTTGAGTGCATCATTGGGTTCTTGGAGATACTTATGGAACTGGTGTTGTCACATAGTATAAAAAATTATTTCTTTTATTATACCTTAATGTCTTTCAAGGATTTCTTCATCCAAAGGATTTGTGTACAACAAGATGTTGTTGCAATGTACTCTAATTTTGTTGTAGAGAAAAAAATTGAGGACCATTTCTTCCTTAACTAGGATACTAAACAACTTCCCAAGAAGAATGTTGCACCACTTGTACTTTGCCTGTCATCAACATTGCCTACCCAATTTGCATCAATGCATGGTGTTAGATTAAAATTATCTCCATTTGGATACCATAGTCCAAAATCCATTTTCCCTTCAAGTATCTAAGAGTTCTTTTGACTTCCATCACATGTGATTCTTTTGGTGCATATTGAAATCTTACAAGAAATCCAATAGCTTGCATAAGATCAGGCCCTGATGCAGTTACATATAAAATACTATCAATCATTGATATATACATGGTGTGATCTACCTCTAGTGATTCATCATCCTTACTCATCTTACATCCTTTTATCATGGGAGTATTGAAAAGCTTGCAATATTCCATCTTGAAATTATTTAACATATCCTTAATGTATTTTATTTGAGAAATGAATCTGCCTTTATTTGACTAAGAGATTTGTAGACCTAGAAAGAAGGATAACTCACCCATCATGGACATCTCAAATTCTTTTTGCATGTTCTTTGAAAACCTTTGACTCGGATCATCAGAGTCACTTCCAAAGATGATATCATCCACATAGACCACAATGATAATCATATTTTAATTTTATTCTTTAATGTAAATATTGCTTTTTTTAGTTCCTCTCTTGAATCCTTGTTGTTGTAGGTACTTATGAAGCCTTAAGTACCAAGCTCTAGGTTCTTTCTTCAGACCATAGAGGGATTTCTTCTATTTGCACACATAGTCTTAATTTTACGACAATTGATATCCATGAAGTTGTTCAATGAATACTTCCTCTTCCAAATTCCCAACTAGAAATGTAGATTTAACATACATTTGATAGACTTTGATACTCTTGTAGCTTGCAAATGCCAAGAAGATTATAATGGATTCTAGTTTCTCTATTGGAGAAAAGGTTCCATCAAATTCCACCCCTTCAACTTGATCATATCCTATACATACAAGCCTTTCCTTATTTCTCACTACTTATCCATCCTCATTCAATTTGTTCCTAAAAACCCACTTGGTGCCAATTGCATTCTTGTCTTTTGGTCTAGGAACTAGTTGCCAAGTTTCATTTTTTTCAATTTGATCTAATTCTTCATTCATAGAATTAACCCAATTTTTATCTCTACTACCTTCCTAGAAGTTATTGGGTTCTATTTTAGACAGTAATTAAATATTTGCATGTTATGGCGATCTTATCAATTGTCTTCTTGTTTGGACACCTTTCTTGTCCTCTCCAAGAATCAGTTCTTCAGGGTGGTTCTTTTGAACATATCTCAAGGGGGTATTTATGTCTTGTCTAGGAGATTCCTCTTCTTCTTCTTCTTCTTCTTCTTTTGCATTATCTTCCTCACAATATTTATATTCTTCTTATTCCTCTACATTATATTTCTTGTTGTCTTTCTCTTCGTCACTATAAATTGTTATTGTTGGTTGGTAATTTGTTTGCATCTTGATCCTTCCAAGATTTTCATCATCCACTCTTACATTTGCACTTGTTGGATTACTGAGAAGGGGGGTGAATCAGTAATAGAGAAATTTAATCATTTTTCTCCAAAAATACAAGTGTTATATCAATGTAACATCATCATCCAATAGTTATAGAATAAATAAATAGTGAACAAATGAGAAATCACACACATACACAATACACCAGTGTTTTTACATGGAAACCCAAAGAGAGAGAAAACCACATAATGTTTTTTATTATATGTCCTGAAGAATTACATCCATTGGAAGCACAAAATTCCTTTGTTTTCCAACTGCAACTAGAAGGAGGCTCCAACCCCCTAGTTTCTCAGGCTACAACTTGAGGGAAGCTCCAAGTCCCAAATTCTCTGGCTACAACCAAAATGAATCTACAACCCCCTATGTTCTCCGGCTACAATCAAAAGTTGGTTACAACCACCTATCCTTTCCCCATCCAACTTCCCTGAAATATAAATTTCAAATGTAGAAAACCTATCACTATCACTGAATCAGCCACTACCACTATCAACCCATCACTGTCAACCAGTCCCAATAACATGTAACAACTTGTACTAATCAACCTGCACCAAACAACCTATACCAATAACCTGAACCAACATGTATCATGCATCAACCTTGACTCATCAAGATATACCAACATCATCAACTATACACCTCATGTATGTGTCACCTCATCAACTACTTTTCTCAACCATGTACCCAACATGTACCTCAACCATATACCAAAGACATACACCAATATAATCATCAAAATTTATCTAACAATTCATCACTCTATCCATAAACCAAATACCATAAACCCTTACATCAAACAATGTGCCACAAAATCATTGTTATGTAGCCTCAAACTAAACCAACAAATTCAACAACACATCACAACCAAAATACCAATACCCATATGCAAAATACCAACAACAAAATACCAACTATATCCCTCAACAAATATGATATATGTATCAATATTGAACATCCAATACCATCTCAATAGATAAAACCTAGCCCACAAAACAAACCTAAAACAATATGTGCCATTTCTCATAAATATACCCCAAACATGTTGTTGCCATGCTTTTTCTGCCGTGATTTTTCTGCCATGATTTTTCTGCCGCACTTTTTCAGCTGTGATTTTTCTGCCACACTTTTTTTGTCGAGATTTTTCTGCCACATTTTTTCTATCATGATTTTTCTGCCGCGATTTTTCTATCGCGATTTTTTTTCCACACTTTTTCTGTCGCGATTTTTCTGTCACACTTTTTCTGCCACACTTTTCTTACCGCACTTTTCTTGCCACACTTTTTCTGCTGCAATTTTTCTCTATCAATAATACCTGCCCAAATAACCTTTCACAAAAATAGATATTCAATGATATTTAAGTGTGATTAAAATGAGAGAGCCTTGCCTCTTATTTATACTTTCATTTAGCTTCCTCAAGGGGTTACCTTTTAACCATCTTAACCCACTTTCCTTATTTTAGGATTAAACAACTTATAACCACTTGTCCATTTAGTAATTTCTCCATTAACTTTATTATTTAAATAATTTATTTTGCATCCTCTTTGAATTATAGTACACTCATCACTTCACTTTATTATTTAAATATTTTCTTCTTTGCAAACACTTTGACTACTTTGACCTTTTAGGGCTTCTAGATGACTTATGAGGGTTATCCAACTTCACATGGCCATAAATCTCTAACCGTGAGGAGTTATGTGACGTTCCACATACCACTGAAAATGGAATGACATGTACTATCCATCTGGAATAGTATTACCTACAAATATATCAAAATGCATACCATCATCGATCAAACAAACTTGAGTCCATTACCCAAACCTTTGTGCTATCAGAATTCACTACCGTAATTTCTTCAAGGGTTGACATCAATGACAACCAACCCAATTAATCATCAGTCTCCCCCTTTGGCAATGATGAAAACACTCTGTTGCAATATTGAAGTCATTTCATGCAATATTAAAGTCATATCACTCATGCTCCCCCTGGAACCATACCTCTATGTTCTGTATCTGATAAATATCTCCCCCTTTGTCATCAATTCAAAAGGTATATTTCCATCTAGGGTTTCTCCCCCTAACTTAACTATCCTTGGGGATACTCCCCCAGACTGAACTCTTCCTGAAACTGATCTCCCGACCTGAACTATCCTCTTTATGGTACTTCCTCGTGTAAATCTAAGACATATATGATAAGCATTCAAAAGGATTCATTTTGGATTATAAATTACTACGATTCTCTGGAGAAGATACTTAAAGGATTCCCATGGAAGCAGTCTTGTAAAGATGTATGCCACATGTTCTTTTGTGCCCACATATTCAACTCTGATGTTCTTCTTTGCAACCTGTACCTGTAAAAAGTGATACTTTATTGGAATGTGCTTTGTCTTGGAGTGCATCATCGGGTTCTTTGAGATACTGATGGTGCTTGTATTATCACAATAGATTGGAATGGGCTCATCATAGTCAATCTGTATATCTTTCAGAGTTTATTTCATCCATAGAACCTGTGTACAACATGTTGCTCCTGCAATATACTTTTCCTCGGCTGTAGATAAGGATATTGATGATTTCTTCTTGCTTAACCATGATACTAAACACTCACCCAAGTAGAACTCTTCTCCATTAGTGCTTCGTCAGTCATCAATACAACCTTCCCAATATTCATCTATGTAGGAAATAAGTGATAGATCCTTTCCTTTTGGATACCATAATCCAAACTATTTTGTTCCCTTGAGATATATGAAAATCCTCTTCACTGCTAATACATGAGATTCCTTTGGTTCTTATTGAAATCATGCCACCTATCCAACTACCTGCATTACATCTGGTCTGGATGTTGTCACATATAGTAGGCTACCAATCATTGACCTGTATTGCCTCTGATCTGTAGACTTTGAATCATCATCTTTGCTCAACTTGCAACTAGTTTGCATAGGAGTGATAACTGGTTTGAAATCTTCCATTCCGAACCTCTTTAGCATTTCTCTGATATACTTGGTTTGAGAAATAAAAATTCCTTGGTTTCTTTGACGTATCTGAAGTCCTAGAAAGAAGGATAGTTCTCCAAGTAATGACATTTCAAATTCATTTTGCATATCCTTTGCAAATTTATGTCTTAACCTGTCATCATCACTACCAAAAATAATATCATCAACATAAACTTCAATTAATAAAATACTATCTTGACTTACCTTGATGTAGAGGTTGTTGTCTCCACTTCCTTTTCTAAACCCTCCCTATTGTAGATATTTATCCAGTCTAGAGTACCATGCTATAGGAGCATGTTTTAGACCATACAAGGCCTTCTTTAATTTACACACATAATCTGCATTCTCTGACAACTGAAATCCTTATGGTTGTTCAATGTAGACTTACTCTTCAATTTCCCCATTCAAAAAAAATGATTTTACGTCCATCTGATACACTTTAATATTTGTGGAGCATGCGTAAGCTAAAAGCAATTGGATTGCTTTTATTCTGGAAACTGGTGCAAATGTTTCTTCAAAGTCAATTCCATCAACCTGTGTATATCCTTTACATACCAATACAGATTTGTTCCTTGTAACCTGTCCATCTTCACTCAATTTATTCCTATATACCCACTTTGTGCCAATCACATTCTTATCCTTTGGTCTTGGAACCAATTCCCAAGAGTCATTTTTGTCTATTTGATCCAATTCTTCATCCATGGAATTATTCCAAAGTTGATCCTTGCTGGCCTCTTCAAAATAGGTTGGTTCAATCATAGATGAGAGTGTTAGGTGTGTTTGTTCTGGTGAAAGGATTCTTCTTCTAGTATCAACTCTTGCATCTTTGTTTCCGATAATCTGATCTGAAGGGTGATTCTTATGTACTCGTCTACTAGGTGTATTTGGAGGTACTTGTTGAACTTTCTCTTCTGCTTCTATCGGATTCTCTTCATTTTCTAATTTTTCATCTTATGTTTCTTCTTCGTAAATTTGTTACATTGATTCATTTTCTTCTTCATTTAATTCTTGTCTAGTCATTTCATCAATTGTTACATTGATGCTTTCCACAACTTTGTTCAATCTCAGGTTGTAACACTTGTATTATTTCCTTGTACTTGAGTAACCAATAAGTACTCCTTTGTCCACATGAGAGTCAAACTTTCCCATTTTTCCATCTTCTCTTTTGATGTAGTATTTGCTTCCAAAAACTATGAAGTGCTTCACATATGTTGGTATTCATTTCCATAGCTCGTAGGGATTTTTGTCAGTGTTGTTTCTGAGCATTACTCTGTTTTGAATGTGAAATTTTGTATGCACTACCTGTGTCCAAAAAATATCTGTCGATTTTGAATTCATTAGCATTGTTTGAGCCATTTTGTGTACTATCATGTTCTTTCTTTCAACAACTCCATTCTGTTGAGGTGTCCTAGCAACTAAGAATTTCCTTTTTATTCCATGACTTTTGCAGTAGTCCATAAATTCCCTTGAAGTGAAATCTCCTCCATTATCAGATCTCAAGCATTTGTTTTTTGAATCCATTTAATTTTCAACCATTTCCTTGTAGATATTGAAGTTTTCAAAAGTTTCTGACTTATTCTTGAGAAAGAAAACTACAGTCATTCTTGTATAATCATCAACTAATAACATAAAGTATTTCTCACCTCTTAAACCCTATGTTGTAGCTGGTCCAACTAGATTTCTATGAACAATTTCCAGTGGTCTTGTTGTTGAATATTCCTTTGATTTGAATATGGTCTTTGTTTGTTTTCCTTATTGACAATGTTTGCATAAAGTGTTGGTTGGTTTCGTGATCTAGGGAATTTATCTAACTGCTTCTCTTTTGCTAACTTTGACAAGGTTATCAAAATGTATGTGACCCATTCTTCTGTGCCATAGCCAACTTTCATATTTGTTTCCTAGACAACACTTTTCATTTCCAATTTCACTTAACACATATATGTTGCTTGAAGTTCTCGCAGTTGTAGCAATCAATTTTATTGAACCTTATTTTATTATCTCAAACTTTTGTGAATCGAAAGTAACTTTATGACCTTGGTCACACATTTGACTCACACTTAGAATGTTTCATATCTTCTACTAGTATAACATTTTCTGCCAACTCATCAACTATACACCTCATGTATATGTCAACTCATAAACTACTTTTCTCAACCATGAACCAAACATGTACCTCAACCATATACCAAAGACATACACCAATATAACCATCAAAAGTTATCTAACAATTCATCACTCTATCCATAAACCAAATACCATAAAACCTTACATCAAACCATGTGCCACAACCTCACTGTTATGTAGCCTCAATCTAAACCAACAACTTCAGCAACACATCACAACCAAAAGAGCAATACCCATATGCCAAATACCAACTGTATCCCTCAACAAATCTAATATATGCAGCAATACTGAACATCCAATACCATATCAAGAGATAAACCCTTGCTCATAAAACATACCTCAAACAAGATGTGCCATATCTCTCATAAATAGACTCCAACCATGTTTCTATCACGAATTTTCTACCGTGATTTTTTTGTCGCACTTTTTTTGCCGCGATTTTTCTGCCACACTTTTTCTGCCTCGATTTTTCTGTCACAATTTTTCTACCGCAATTTTTCAGCCTCGATTTTTCTGTCACACTTTTTCTACCACACTTTTTCTGCCGCATTTTTCTTGCCGCAATTTTTCTGCTGCAGTTTTCCTGCCACACTTTTTCTGTTGCACTTTTCTTGCTGCACTTTTTCTACTACAATTTTTCTCTATCAATAATACCTGCCCAAATAACGTTTCACAAAAATATATATTCAATGATATTCAAGTGTGATTAAAATTAGAGAGCCTTGCCTCTGATTTATACTTTCATGTAGCTTCCTCAAGGGGTTACCTTTTAACCATCTTAACCCACTTTCCTTATTTTAGGGTTAACCAACTTATAACCACTTCTCCAATTAGTAATTTCTCCATTAACTTTATTATTTAAATAATTTATTTTTCATTCTCTTTGACTTATAGTACACTCATCACCTCAATTTATTATTTAAATAATTTCTTCTTTGCAGACACTTTGAATACTTTGACCTTTTAGGGCTCCTAGATGACTTATGAGGGTTCTCCAGCTTCACATGGCCATAACTCTCTAACCGTGAGGATTTATGAGATGTTCCACATACCATCGGAAATGGAATGACATGTACTATCCATCTGGAATAGTCTTACCTAAAAATATATCAAAGATCCTACCATTATTCATAAAACAAACTTGGGTCCATTACCCAAACCTTTGTGCTACCGTAATTCACTGCCAGACTTTCTTCAAGGGTTGACATCAATGACAAACAACCCAATTAATCAACAACACTAAAAAAAAAAAATTTAATATCAATTTTAAACATTTGTAATCTTTTCTTTGAGAGGATTACCCAAGGAAAATACCTTCATCACATTTGGATTCAAACTTGCCAAGGTTGTCATCATCTCTTTCTATGTAGCATTTGCTTCCAAAAACCTTAAGGTGTTTGATATTTGTTGGCCTACCTTTCCACAATGCATATAGATTTTTGTCACTGTTAGCTTGGATTTTTCCTCTATTAAGAATATAGACTATTGTGTAGACTTCATCCCTCCAAAATACATCTAGCAGTTTATCTTGATTTCACATAGTTTTGGTCATTTCTTGTACAATCTTGTTTTTCCTTTTAGCCACTCCATTTTGTCGAGGCGTTCTTGCACCTAAGAAGTGTATTCTTATTCCATGATCTTCACAGAATTCATTAATCTCATATAAGGTGAATTCTCCTCCATTATCTGACCTTAGGAATTTGATATTAAAACATGTTTCATTTTCAACTAATTCATTGAATTCTTTAAACATCCCAAAGGCTTCTAATTTATGCTTGAGAAAGGATACCCAAGTCATTCTTTTGTAATCATCAATGAAAAATATACGTAATGATTACCTTGCAGACTTTGTGATTTGGTAGACCCACAAATATTAGCGTGGATGAGTTCCAATCATATTGGTGTTGAATATTCCTTGGTTCTTAATCTAACTCTTATTTGTTTTCCATTTTGAGAATGTTTACAAATTGGGTTTGAGGTCCTGGTGATTTTTGGCATGTCTCTTACTTCTTGGTTATTTATAACCTTGACTCAGTTTTCAAAGATTAAATGTCCCATTATCTTACACCATAACCAACTTTTATCTATCTGTCCCACACAACATACTTATATTCCAATTTTATTTAGAATATATACATTGTTTGGAGTTCTGATTGATGTTGCGACCAATCTGCAAGAGTCTTGTTTTCTTATTTTGTATTATTGGGACACATCTGGATGAAACTTAGAAGGTCATGCTTTAAATATTCAATTAGAAGAATGTTTTCTACTGTGGATTTTTGAATTTCAAGGCTAACTTTAACTTTCCCAATTATCTTGGTAGATTTATTATCTTCAAATGAAACACTTACACCCTTCTCTCTTTTTAGCATAATATTTTTTTTTATCACTAGTCATATTCCTTGAGCATCCATTGTCTTTGTACCAATAGAGTTATTTTTTTTTAGTAGGCATTGCTAAATCAAATTCTTCCTAAGAATTATTATATTTTTTCTTCCTCCATACTTTGATGGTATTGTAGACAACAATTTGTTGGTCAATAGGGGCCTATATCCAAATTTTTCAATTCTGATCTTTTTGTCCAAAATTTTGGCATTTACAACATTCAATATCGTAGTTAAACAATGGAGAAAATGAGTTCTTGTTTCTATTGTCAACATATTTTTTTACTTTGTTATTCACATAGTTATTTCTTGGAGCAATATACATGCCTCCATTTCTTCTTTGATCATTTCTTGGATGTGCTCTGCAGTCTATTGCCTTATGTCGAAAATTGTTACATGAAAAATAGTTACGAATAAAGAGATATCCATACATGTTCATAGTAGGTATTATTGGTGTCATCACCTTTCTAGATTCATTCTTCCCATGAAGGACAATTGGATTCTACTAATCGAAGTTTGCTTCATTGGTGTTCTCATTTCTTTGAATGGGATTGTTTAGTGCCATAGCATAGATCTTGGGTTCTTCCTTGGTTCTCTGTAGTGTGGGGTTGAGATTGTAACCAAGGACAGTCATGTTGAATGGTGACCTTTGATTACTGATCATATTTTCTAACATCATGGAACTTTGCTCGATTTTCTTACTTTTTCTCAGCTCAGCTATAAGCACATCAATTTCTTTCATTAGGGAAACATTTTCTTTTTCAAGCTTCTCACAATCTTCTAGTTTTTTATGCAGTTGCATCACTATTTCTTATTCAACTTTCTTATGTTCTTCTAGTTGAGAAGCTAGATCAAAATTATGTGACAATTTTTCTTTCTATTGTCTATTATTTCTTCTAAGCCTTTCTATTTCATCTAGGGAAAAAAGTACTTCTCCTTCAAGGTCAACATCTACATAATCATTTTCTCCAATCTCTGGGATGTTGTTATTGTCTTCATCTTCATTGGACTATGTTTCTTGGACCATGAAGAGAAAATCATTTTCAACTTCTTCATCACTTTTTGAAGATGAGTAGGAGTCCTCTTTGGAATTGTGGGCCCTTGGTTAGGTATTAAAGAAGAAAAATAAGACTGAAGAAGAATAAAGGTGAAGTATGAACTACGTGGAAGGCACATAAACTGAGGAGGGGTCGAAGTGGAAAAAATGAAGGAGATAAGTAAAGGAAAATCTATCTGTTGGAAGAGAAGATCAAGGAAGACAAATCATCGAAGAAGATGGATTGTGGACAACTCAACAAGCGAAAGAAGACACCAACAAATGATTTGGATCACCTCGTAGAAAAGAAGGAGGAATAGGCTGGTGAAGACTTTAAAATGCGGGTTAAGTGGACCTAGGGTTTTTGATCTAGGGTTTTGACACCTAGACTTTTGTCATGTAATGTATAAATAAAGGTCTAGAAGACCTGGGAGAGGGTTCGTTCATTTTTTTTATGTTTATTGTTGTTATTGAGAGCAATATTGAGTCTGTATTCTGGATCTTCAGCTGGGTGCGAAGATCAACCCTGCAGCTGGGTGCACAGGGAGGGAAAAGAAAGAGAGAAAAAGAGAGAGATTTGCAGCTAAGTGCACATATAGAACTGTATGTTTTCATCTAATATAACAAGAAACACAGTTCTGTGGATGTATCCCTAGGGAGAGGGTGAACCACATATATCTTATTGTCTTTATGGTTGATGCAATGTTATTTTCCATCTGATATATTGTTACTACATTGTTGTGTTAGATCAGAGATATAACTTGCGAAGTAAGATTAAGAGTGGTAGAGAATATCTATATTGTTTTGTGTTGTTTTTGGAATCACTTTGCATTTCCTCTAGTTGTAGACACCTGTGTCCTGCAACCCCTTATTGCTACTTTGGTTGAGACTGCATTTGATTTGCAGGTGTTGCTGAAAGGGCCAATAGTTAGGGTTTGTTGGTGTGTTGTAAGAGTTGAACCCTGGGTCTACCCTTATGCCAATAAATGGTTATGTTGTCAGGACTGAGATCTTCTTGAGGGAAAGTCAAGGTGGTTCCCATCTAAGACACAAATTCAGAGGTGGATAGAAGAACAAGAAAAGGACTTCGTCGAATCTTAGAACAAGAATCCTAGCATTAGTACAAAATATTGGTTGGAAAGGTACATCTTTAATGACATACACAAGATTTTATTTGGAGGAGTTCATAAGAAGTTATACGAGTGGTTATCCAGATTAACAGATACTCAGATTGAATTCAGATCTAGACCACCTGTGGTTTGGACAACAACGCTGATAAAGAAAGGAAAGAGAGTTGATAATGTTGTGTCTAGGGTAGTGGATATCTAGTTTGACAACACTATTGGAGGATACATTATCGAGTTTTTTATCGACATAGTAGAACCAAATAGTCAAGCGGAGAGGTATTTCTTTAAGGGACCTAGAGGAAAGTTCCTACACTTATTGAAGCTAAATATTAAGATGTTATTTCATAAGAAGAATATCCTAAAGATACAGTGAAGCTAATGTTCAAGAATTCAGACAGTGACAGTGACACAGAAGCTGGACTCACATGAAGTGCTATAACATTCAGAGAGGTTCCACTTGTGAACCTGTTTAAAAAGAATTATGGAGATGAGGGATTCTACAATTTAGAAGAAGCATATCTAAAAGAAAAAGAGTATTTAGAGTCCACGAGAACAGAAGTAGAGGCTAAGGAAATTTTCCAGGGAGAACCAGAAACTTCAAGAATTGCGACTACTGTTGAAGTAAGTACTATTACTCCTCCTATTGTTTTAACAACATTAAGTAACCAGAGTAACTAGAGTAGTCAGAGTAATCAGAGTAGTGTTACAAGAAGTTTAACACACACTCAGTCGAGAAACCCATGAATATCTATGGTATATGAAATGAGGTTACCCATCTTCAGAGGAGATGGATCTGAAGTTTCTGATCAGCACTGGTTCCTATGCGAAGTTGTATGGAGAATTAAGAAAGTCACCGACAAATATGTTAAGAGAAATTTGTTCAGTACTACCTTGAGGGACCGCACACTGAGCTGGTATATGAAATTTTCTTCTAGGATTGGACAACCTAAACTGTTGAATGACATTAAGACTGCGTTGAGTTCATAATTCAAGAAGCCTAAGTTAGAGTCATAGTGCATAACAGAGTTGAAATAAATCAAGCAGAAGGTAATTGAACCTATTTGGGAGTTTGATCAGAGGTTTAAGAATCTGACAGGTCGTTTAATTTTCAAGATTCCAGAAGAACAAAATAAAGAATGGCTCATCACTGCCCCCCTACCACACATTAGGGTTCCTTTTATGCAATAGAAGGTCACTTCATAGGCTGAAGAACTAGAGATCGCAATGAAATTACAAGCAACCCCTATAGGAGAATCTAGTCTAGGTATGAGTCAGATCTTGAAAGATAAAGGGAAGGAAAAAAGAGAAGATATATGGTGTATCAGATGTAAAGAAGAGGGCCATGACAAAGAGAAATATCCCCTATTTCATGAATACCTCTCCTCGGGAGTGCCTAGAACTTTGAAGCAAGCCACTCTACCATGGTGCAAGGTATGTAAAAATAGACACCACCCTAGTGAATGTTACAACATGAAGAAATATGTCTAGACACCTACCAATATTTACTGCACATTTTGTAAATCTGTGGGGCATGATGAGAAGGATTGTAGGGCTTATGATCTCATGCATGAAAAATCAAGGGATACATATAGAATTCAAGGATAAGCTCAAAAAGAAGGAAATAATGTGTAGTTCAACTCCCCAGGAAGAGGAAACTTCAACCCTCATGGTGGATTCAGAGGAAGAGGACGAGGAGGATGTACGGGTCGAGGTCGAGGTTAGATTATTTTCTATAATTGTGCACAGCCAAGACATTTGGCAAGGGATTGTCAAAACCCTTGTAATACTTGCAACTACTGTAACTCATTCGATCATGTCATTGAAGATTGTCCAATATTGTTAGCCAAACTTCAAGAGATACGAGGAGGAAACCAACAAGTCCAATTAATATCAACAAAACCTCATGGTGAGGACACCATATTCATTGTTATTACTAGAGGAGGCATTGTTATAGGAGAATATAGGGCGACCCTAGGAAATACTACAAAAGGATAAGGGATCATAAGAGGTGCAGAGAAGGAATAGTTGGTTGATCCAAGGAGAGTGAGGCATACTTTCGAGGAAGCAAGGAAATAATTTGTAAGAGAAAAAACTTCTTCTTCTAGGGAACAACCAGAAGTCAAGGAATGCGAAATGCCACCAACATTTGATCAGTCCGTCTTAGCTAAAAAAGGAAAAGAGGTAAGCAATCCCATGGACTTATTATACACTTGTATCAATTTGATTAAATATGAAAAAGATATGAAGGAGCTACAACACCTAGTAATAAAATATGAAATTGGAAGAATAGACCCTATGATAAGTAGAGCTCTAAATCAAGTATCAAGGAAAATAAGGAAAAACAAGGAATTACACCTTAGCGTTCGGATTGGAGAATACGACATGGACTATGTAGTTCTTGTCTTGGGATCATAAGTAAATGTTATGACAAATAAGACTTGGGCACTGATGGGAAAACCTAGATTGATTTACTCCCCTATCAGGCTCAGGATGGCTAATCAGTAGGTGGAAAGCCCCTTTGGAAGACTAGAGAATGTCCCTGTAGACATCGATAGGGTTAGGACATTTGTAGACTTCAAAGTGATTGAGATTGTTGATGATAGCTGCCCTTATCCTGCATTGTTAGGAATTGATTAGGATTTCAACAGTTCGACTGTTGTTGAGCTAAAGAAGAGAAGAATGAAATTTGAGGGTAATGGCCTTAAGGTCATTTCACCTCTTGACTCGGATGAAGGTCGCAGATACACAGAACCCATCAGGTAAGAAGACCACACATATGAGCTAGAGAACATCTACAAACTGACAACAATAAAACAAGATTACATTAATCCTACATCAGATGGAAATCTCAGCTAGAGAAGTGAAAGTGCATGTTCATCAGATTAAGAGGAAGCATTAGAAAACTGGCAGAACATAATGTATGAAGTCTCTACGCGGAGCTGTGCCATATTGACCAGAGCAATTCATTGGATTGGAACAAAAGTAAGTAATCTTCCAACATTTGATGGCTTGGATCATTTAGAGACATTTCTAGATGAATTTGAAAAAATTGCACCATTACAACAAAGGATGTTGGAACTGGATTAAGCCTTGAAAGCTACACCAGCTAGATGGTGGGGAACACACAAGAATAACATCACACAATGGGTATAATGTCCCACCTTACTGACAACACACTTTTCAGACCAAGTTGAAGGATGTGAAGTTCGTTACATAGGTTAGAGTTGTCCTAAGGACCATATGCGAAGTTGTGAGGAGTCCCAGAGAAACATTCCTAAAGAATAGTGGGTACCTAAGTTCATTAACGCATTGGAAACTACACCGATCAACTAGTATCTTCAAGCAGAACTGTGCTTTGTCACTACAGATTGGTATGGTATGACTCAGAACTTTATAGCTACCTTCTTATTTGAAAGTCAGTACCCTATAGTAGATTAGGCTTTACAAATCACAAGACATAATTTCTTTGAGGAGTCACCTAACCCCTCTTGACCACGGAAAAGATGAATGGACTGCACCTCTTTAGCAGTTACAGGAGTGGTACAATATTAATGTTGATGAGGATGATGACCCAAGGGATGTAAAAATTTTAGAAACTAAAGGACAAAGATAAATAGAAGGGCCATGGATTGAATTACCCTTTGTTGGACAACCCATTAAAATTAATAAGGTTAATATTAAAACTAAGAAAACACCTAAGTTAGCAAATGTTGGAGACTATTGGGATGATGCTACTATTAGAAATATCACAGAACTATTGCATGAATATAAGGAATTGTTTCCAACCAAGTTCATAGACATGAAGGGCATTAAAGGGCCCATGGGATAAATGAATATCCCTCTGAGACTAGATGCAAGACCCATCAAGAAGAGACCTTACAGAATGAATCACAAGTACAAATAGAAGGTTATAATTGAATTAGATAGAATGTTGGAAGCATGAATCATAGAACCAGTTGAATAATCTGAATGGATCAGCCCTATGGTGGTCCATGATAAGAAGCAAGGAGAAATCAAAATTTTTGTCGATTTAAGGAAACTGAATGATGCATACCTACATGACCCCTTTCCTACACCTTTTACTGATGAAGTTCTATATAATGTAGGAGGATAGGAGGTCTACTCATTCACAGATGGATTTTCAGGTTATCATCAGATCATAATTGCTAAGGAGGATAGACATAAGACCACATTTGCAATAGAATGGGGTTCTTTTCAGTACATTGTGATGCCTTTTGGCTTGAAGAATGCACCAACCATCTTTTCCAGGGTGGTGGTTGAATCATTTAAGGACTTCTTACACAAATTATTGGAAGCATAATTTGATGATTGGACTCTTTTTATCCTAATGAAGGATCATATTGAATGTTTTTTTATTGATGATAGATAAGTGTAGGCAATGTCATATTTCCCTAAATCTGAAAAAGCATATTTTTTTCTCACCTTTTGGAGTGCTTCTAGGGCATATTGTGTGTAAACAAGGATTGTTGGTAGATCCTTCCAATATTTCTATCATTGTCGATATACCCCCACTACTTTGGTTTGACAACTGTGCATTGCACTGGGACACACTGGATACTATAGGAAGTTTATTAAGGGTTATGCATAGATAAAAACACCTATGGAGAAGCTATTAAAGAAATATAGTAAGTTCCAATGGACAGAAGAATGCAAGCAAAGCTTCGACACATTAAAGAAGAAAATGGTTACTCCGCCTATCTTGGTTTTTCTAGATTGGAGTAAGGATTTCAATGGTCATGTTAATTCTTCATCCATTGCATTAGGAGAATTTTTAGTGTATCTAAGTGCAGGAGACATTTACCACCCCATAGCCTTTGCAAGCAGGAAGATTTCTACAGCTTAAAGGAACTATACTATGACTGAGAGAGAAGGCTTGGCTATGGTATATGCACTGCAGAAGTTTAGAAACTATTTACTGGGAGGACATTTTAATATGTTCACTAATCATTCAACATTAACGTACTTAGTCAACAAGCCAGTGTTGGGGGGAAGAATATGTAGATGGATAATACTATTCTAGGAGTATGACTTTGAGATTGTGGTCAAGACATGAAGAATGAATAAAGGACCTTATCACTTATCCAGGTTGGAACATGGTGAGGAATCTACTAGTATAGAGGATACAATACCAGATGCACAGTTGTTGGCCATCATAAAAGTTGATGATCACTTTGTTGAGATAGTTTAGTTTCTGTCCACAAGAATGATACCTCGCGAGTACATAGTCATTTAGAAGAAACAGTTGGTAGTCCACGCTACTGACTTTCAACTTATAGATGGACAGTTATATAAGATGGGACTAGATGAGATCTTGAGGAGATGCTTTATGGAGGAAGAAATACCGTTGATTATGTCAGAATCACATGAAGGCATCGCAGGAGGACACTATGCAACGAAAGCAACAGTGAAGAAGGTTCTCAGAGATGGCCTCTAGTGGCCTACTTTACATAAGGATTCTAAGGAATACTACAGAGCCTGCGATGTGTGTCAAAGAGTAGGGAAGCCTTCTAGAAGGGACAAGATGACTTTGGAACCAAAATTAACATTACAACTATTCGAGAAATGGGACATTGAATTTGTGGGACCTATCAACCCACCAGGAAAGCGCACAGGACCTAGATACATTATCACTTCCATAAATTATTTGATCAGATGGGTAGAAGAAAGAGTAGTTAAGGACCGTAGTGAAGCTACACCTGTGTCCTGCAACCCCCTATTTCTACTTCGGGTGAGACTACATCTGCTTTGCAGGTGTTTCCGAAAGGGCCAATCTTTAGGGTTTGTTGGTGCACTGTAAAATGTTAAACCTGGGTCTACCCTTGTGCCAATAAGAATAAAGGTTTTTTTTTAATTGTGGAAGTATTTGCTACTTTGACTGGTTCCCTTCCTTCTTTCATTAGGATTAAATTTAACTTGATATTTTGTATCCTCATTCTTATTATGAGGACATTTGGTAGCAAAGTTTCCTACTCCACCAAAATTAAAACATTTGAAATGAAGCATACCTTTATATTTTCCAGTTCCTGTAATATCCCTAGGCCAAACCCAATTGTAATGTAAATGAAAATTTACTTAAGATGGTGAGTTGTTTGATATCATTATTTGTATGCACATTTCATGGCATAGTGCGTGCATGTACTGCACAATAAAATGATGAAGTTTTCACATTCAAATATACCGTGCACAACATTATAAGTGCGCATGATTTTGAGGCCATGTAGCGTTTTCTATATATGTTGTGTTTTATAGGTTGGTGAGAAAGTTATTACAAGCTAGGATGCTTATGTTTTGATTAGGCCGGGGATCCTATATGTTAAAGGCCAGTGTGCCTATTTTTGTATATGTCTCATAATTAATATAAAATACATCGTTGCGCGTAGACTGACCACGATAAAATAGATGGGGGACTAAAATCCACTGGTTAGGGAAAGGGAGGGGCCTAAAAGTTAAGGAAAAGGGGTAATATAGGGAGCTTAATCCAAAAAGGAATATTGTATTAATATTTATTAAATCATAAAGTATGGATAATTATTTTATCCTAAGTTATAAAGTTGGGGATAAGTGGGACCAAAGTAGCTCCCAACATGACAAGTGTCAAGTTGGGTACATGCATACATATTGTTGGGACTTAGTTTATTTTTCCACCTTTTCCATCATTCTTCCCATCATTCCTTCCATCATTCAGTCATCCAATCACTCATCCATGAGCATGCACACACCCATTGAGCTATCCTTCGTATCTTCATGACTATACATGAACCTGTATCCATAGTCATTTTGTGTTGGTGTAGCTGGTTAGCTTGGGAGATGGACTGAAGAAGCAGGTTTTCAAGACCATGGGATATTGAAGAGGCGGGTTGTCAGGCCTATGAGAAACTCTCTAGGTGAGAAAAATTCTAGGAATTGATTTCCTAAAGGTGCTAAACTGTAGCTACAGTGCTCTGAGACTTCCTATCCGGCCTGTTGTTGAAGCCCAGAAAGGAAGTGGGGCAGTCGAAGGACTATTGAGCAGAGAAAGGGCACACTTCCTGGGTGGGACAGACATGTGGGGAATGAGGGACTGTAGAATTTTAGTTCGATTTGGCACCTGAGACGAAGCCTTTCCTGTTGTCTATGAGACTTTACCCTGGTTAGGAATCCTTTTACCCGGGTGGAGTTTAGTCCTAGATCAGGGGTGAATCATTGTTGAGAGTGATGAACAATGTGGTCTAAGGTTGGGAGGTTCGTGGAAGTCCTTCACACAGTTGGTGACATTCTTACCAAGATAAGTTCCAATTGTGTGATAAATTTACATGTTGCATTGTTATTTACATGCTTATTTTTATGGGTTATCAAATGTGCAGTTATAACTATGTTTATTTTTATGGGTATTTCCTATATATGTTGCATGTATATGTTTACTGTTATTTCAGTGTGAATCCATGCATTTACAAATTTATTTGGTTGTTTATGTTTTATATATATGTTTCTGCAAGAATTCTGTGTGTATTTATTTTAATTTCATGCAACTCGAACAATTTATGTGGCATAGCTCAGTTGGATACTGGGTATGTTACAGTATGTTCCGCAAAGAGAACGAAAGAGTTCTCTGGTGTAGTGTGGCCTGGCATGGATGGTTGGGGACATTACAGTTCCTCTCTTGAGCCTTCTTACAAAGTTGGATTCTTCTGTATTAAATTCATGATTTGATTTGTCACTTGATTTTTCTTTTCTTTTGTTAGCGTTCATTTGTTGGAGTTTCATAGACATTCTTGACTGATTCTCATACATATCCCAATAAATACATATATACTCTCATTCTTATTCTCTTGAAGGCATAATTTGTTCCATCAAAGTATGGATATTTTATTAAGGATAATATGTCTTGTTTATCCATCTGATTTGCTAGGATCTTCCTTCCAGTTGTTAGACTTTTGTTGAAGGAACCCTCTCTGATACCAATTGTTGAAATGTTCAATAGTATTAAGAGGGGGTTGAATCAATACTGCACACTTTTAACAATATTTATTCTGATATGATTTTAAAACATAGTTAGGATTTATAATTGTAGTCAATAATACCAAAAATGTACTCATCATAACTGTAGACAATATTCAACACATTTACAAATATAGAGGTGGAAATTGAGATTGTGAAGATATTAAATATTTACAAGTAATATTATTTCATGTAGGAATAATTGTCAATGAATAAACCAATACTATGTAGGCACCAACCTACAAACATGCATCAACCTACAAACAGGCACAAACCTACAAATCAATGAGGACACAAATCCTCTGTAGGCACCAACCTACAAACAGGCACCAACCTGCAAATGGATGAGGACACCAATCATATTTAGGAACCAACCTACAAATAGACACTAGCCTAAAATTGGATGAGGACACCAATCCTCTATAGGAACCAACCTAAAAGCAAGCACCAACCTTAAAATTGAGCTCCAAATCAATTTTTCCTTTCTCCATCCTGCCACCCTTGAATTTGCATAAATGTATTAGTCTGTTTTATTAAAATTCTCTAGCATGCTTCATCCTCTGTTTGATCAAGCTTCAGTTCATCTTCACTATTTATCAACGAATTCCCACACACCACAAATCTTCTTCTCTTTGCACTTTTTCTCCCGTGCACTTTTCATGCCCATGCGTTCAACCCCTCAACAAATATAGAATGATCATCACATCATTTTCAAACCGTTCTCTTCATATTTATGTAATGATCATATCCCTGTAAGTGAAATGTCCAAAACTTAGGATAATATACTTACACTCAGGAGCTGATATTCAAATCTAGAACACCATTATACAATTGTAACCATGATTTTATCAGGTCTCTGTACACCCACATCAACTCTTTGCATGTATGACTATATTAACCAATATAGTCTTCAAGTCTTGTAATTTTATCTCCACTCTGTGCACACTAATCTCTCATCAAGGTCAATTATATATATAGTTCTAACTATTTTTATGTGGACCTATTTTTCACTGTGTGCAGAACCAAATGTTTCTTCTAGCCAACCAGAGCATTCTCTACCGATGAAAATATTTCAATAGGGTATAAGCCCTAGGGTATTATTGTATTATGCTACATGAGTTATCCCAATGGGCATAGAACCAAGCGCGTGGGACCATGGGATTTATTGCGGGGGGTTAGACCCTTGACTCAGATCTCAAGGAAGGGGGGAACAATAAACAATACTTTGACGTGTGTATTTTATTTTGAACACATGTTGAAATTATGGGGGGGTGACCTCCTATTAACCCGCGTGCTAGTTATTCGTCTACAATTTGTTATAGATTATTGATCCAACCTTTTTGTCAATGGCTAGATCTATGCCTCATGCAAGTCTCCTTCCTTTTACATTTTTTTTTTGGTTTGTTGATCTAAATGATCAATCATTATAATCAATCTCTACCATCCATATGTACAAGGGTGGGTTTCAGAAACCACTCCACGGATGTCCAACCTAGCATTATGTGTCGAGCACTTTTCCAATGCATGTTCAATATAGATCATTGATCATAAAAGTTGATCAAAAATCATCATGATTCCTTTCTTCTGCATAATTTTCATTCAATGTATGATCATGATTTAGTTTGACTATGATCCAACGTTCGATAATGGTTGACCTTCCTCTGGTCATATTGGCACGATTTAGATCATTGTTATCCACGTGTCATCTCTATGTGGACTCCCTTATATCACATTGACATATCTTAGCATTTAACAAAACGTTCAATACCTTATAGCCTCTGATTATTTACTTCTTCTTTCTGTCATCTCGATCTGGTTCATATTCCCAACAAGGATCTGAACTGCATTATTTCCCTTCAATAGGCACTTGATGCTTTCATACCTGTGAATTGATGCTTTGCACAAAGACTCAAATAATAACATTTCCATGTCAGTAGAAGCATACTTTTGGCATGTGGTTGTAAGAACCTAGTTTCAAGTTATCTTAACCAACAAAACCCTTCATATACTGGCCCTTTCAGCATCACCTACATGCAAGTGAAGTCTCACCCGAGGAATATTTTGGGACTGCAGGATCTGAGTTTCTAGAATAGTGAGGGGATGGGAGGTGATCATCTTATTTATTCTTACTTATATATTATGTGTGCATTATCATGTGTCTGTTATCCCTTGGTTACTTAGTGAATTCAATTATATAGTACCATTATACTATATATTGCAACATAAACCAATTTTTGTAACATTCATAACTATTGCACAGTGATCATATAATAAATATATCTAGTATAACATGCATAAGAGAGCATTCATGATCAATCACCTAGAAAAACAAGTAGACACATTAATTAATGTGGTTCATCCAACTTTTGGCTATGTCCACAATGGTTGGCTTCTTTATTATACTTTTTGTAATCTTCTCAAGCTTGTGCACTACACTTAAAATAGAGCCATCATGTTATCTCCTCCTCCATCTTGCCTAGTCTCTTTGCAGTGCAAGCCTCTCTCTGCAACTTCTTCCTAACAATAAGACATAGACCCTTTATTTCTTAGTCTAATCTATCACTCTCCTCATGAACTAAACCCTATTGTAACCAACCATTTACATATTTATACATCGATTCTAGGGCTCAGAACCCTACTTTCTTATTCCCAAAACCCGATAAAAATCATTCTTACTAATTAAAACTCATGTTGACTCATTTTTCGGGTGTGATTTTCATGCTTTTGCATCTTCTTGTTGCTTTTTCCTTCTCGGCTACTCTTATCCCTATTTTTGCATGTCTTTATGCTTTTTCTTGTCAAACTATTGTCCTTCCCTTTTGTCTGCTTGATCTTCCTACATTATTCTCCTATTTATTCTCATGCTTTATTCTATGCTAAGTATGATTTTACTACATACCTCTAACCCTGAATGTTCCTTTACTGGGCACTTCACTCTTGTCTTGTATTCTTTCTTATGTTGCTACACATATCATCCATACTTAGTATTTTCCTTAAATATGTATCCAAAAATATTTTCTGAAAATCCCCCAATATTCACCTATGGCTTGTTTCAAGCAACTCAAGCCTATTACATGATCCTCCATGCTTATATGAAATTTTTGGAAGTGTCCTTTGTTTTCGAAACTTCCCTTGTTACTCCTTCTATTCCCAAAATTTCCTCTACACCTTGCACAGTTAGGGTTCTGAGCTTCTCTTCTGTGTCATGTGTTGCTTGCTTCACTTTGCTCTGCATAGTTTCCAATTCCCATATTACCATTAGTGCTTCATTTTCAAATGGTCCTAATTATTGCTATAGGATTTTCTGAGGTCTCATATCTTTTGGATTTCATCGTATCATTTCCTTTGTGCCAAAATGGTCATAATTCATTTAGTAGGAGGGAAAGTCTTTATTCTCTCTGAAGTCTTCTACACCTTTTCCTACACATCCCTCAATATCCTTTGCATGGCCTTCATTTATGGATCCTCCACTAGGTTGGTACAGATCTTTGCACTTTCCTAGCAGAGCTTTACACATTCCTTGTCCAGATTCTTAATATTTTCTACTGCAATCATCATTGTTCTCTCTCTTCTTGTCCATTCTTTTGGTGGTGTTCCTGGAATGGTGCACAAATGCAAGTCCTTGATCCTTCTATGGAATCCTTTGATCACGTTGTCAACTCTCGAGACCTTCTCTTCCATTGTGGCCTCTACTACTATTGGTACTTTGAGGATCTCCTTATACAACTTTTGGATGATCGTTTGTATCCACTATACCATTTTCTCATCCTTGTCATTATATTTTAATGATTTATTGGCCTTTTCTTCGACCTCATTATTCTCCTTCATCACTTTTTCCATTGTTTCTTCAACCGTGCTCTTTTCCTGCAAAGAAGTTGCATTATTTTTCTATGTTTGGGCCTTCTCATCTATCACTTTGATCAATTCTTTGCATGCTAATTCTCTGTGGAGTCTTATCTCCTACATAATTCAAATATGAAATATCTATAGTACTTGTATAGGAATTTGTGACACCAGTATGTTTAGGTGACTTAGTGTTTTCATCTTCTATTGCAGTTCTAGCATCGATAAATTGACTGAATTTAACTAGATCTCCAATAATCTTCACCCAAATTCTAACTCTGGTAGTAATGGATTAGTATTCCCAATCAGTCTCGTTGATGGTCCTTCACCCGATCCTTTCTTTGGTTCTATCTGCACCATCTCTAATAGTTGTTGTATTGAAATTAACTGGTCCTACACCTTCTAGTATTGTTCCTCTTGTTTTCATGTTGCTTCTTCCATGGCCTCCTCTATAGAATCTCGTACTTGGACGTTGATTCTATACATTTCATCATCTATCATATTATATATGGGTGGTACTTTGTGGGATTTCCTCTGTTTGCATGGAGTTTCGGTTCGACCCTTCCCCTTGTCTTTGAGTTTGACCCCTTCCCTTGGGACTTTGTTCTACACACCTTTTGTTGATGGTCCTGTATTCGATGTATTCCCTGTGCCATTGTGTTTCCCCTTCCCCTTCCCCTTGTCTAAATATTTCTCTTCATTGTATTGTTCTTCTTCTTCATCTAGGTGTTTTTTTCATTCCCCTCAAACTTTTGAGTCGTCTCCCAGTCATTTGTGATTAGGAATACATCATCCACTATCAATTTGTAGTTGGTTGGAATCCACTAGTATGCAAGGTCCCTTTTGGATTGAATGTACATATGGTGCATCCCTAATTTAAATCAGACAATATCCTGGTAAGTCTCTACCGTATGGGAAGTGATGCATGATGTTTGTGTTACTATGTGCCTGATTTATCAAAACAGACATAAAATGTGACATTGCTATCTATTTCTATCCTCTTGTTTGTTTTATGCCATAGGTTTGGATATTTCACAACTGCATTACCTATGCTAGCTATTCTCATACATTGGTAATATATAGGATCTTGTGAGCCAGCTAGTGTGATTAGGATGAGAAGCCAAGCATGATGAAACTCTATTCTTTTCTCCTAGGATTCTATGTATTGTATCAAAAATTGGTTTACCAAAAATGTGGCCCAATTCATTTGGACCCCCTCTGTGCACTTTTCCACAACTACGATTACTGCGACTAACACTTTGTCCTTGTAGAATTTCCTCATTAATTTGTAGGAAAATACCTATGTTGCAAAGTGCATAACATTATCACTTATGTTCGTGACATCCAACCCCCTCTTCCCTTTGAAGGTGTGAAACTTATCCTTCATAGATTCCACTAATTCTTTTATCCCTGCCTTGTTGGTGAACACTGGTGTCATACCCTCTCCTTCTTTCTCCAAGCCCATGATCCATGAAAGTGTTGGAATGTTTACAGGTAGGTGTGATTGTCATTGATGGCAAGATCAGAGTATGTAGTGATGGAAAAACAGGGACAACGTAAGCTCATAAGAGATAGTGAAGAGGTGCACGAAGAGTGCAATAGTGTGCTTGTTTATTTGATGTAAAAAAGGTAGGCAAGGAATATCAACAACATAGGGATAATTGCATGGAAAGATCAGAATTGGAGGAATCAAGGAAGCAACAAATGACAAGAATGTTGAAATGATGAAATGAGAAATGCTGGAATACGTTAATCTGACTCCATTTCAGAGTTTCGGATACTGGGAGTTGAAGTGTCAAAACACTTCACCACAGGAGTCCCGAAATTGTGAAATGTGAAACGATGAAATCCTGAAAGTAGGAGATAGTTTTAGATATCGGGATTTCGGATACTTGGAGTTGTGGATGTCAAGAACTCTTACTACAAGAGTCCCGAAGTCGCAAAATGCAAAATCGTGATATGCTAAACCATGATATAATATCAACCATTGGATCGAGGAAAAAATAGGACCGTCAATCCAAGAAGGATACATGGTGAAATATTATCCTTTCGTTGACTGGAAAGTCAAAGGAACGGGGTTCCCTAACCTCTCAAACTCACAATACGTGAAATCGCGAAATAACCTTAGCCGTCAGATCGAAGTTTGATTCAAACTGTTGATCCGACTCCATTTCAGAGTTTTCGATACTAGGAGATGGAGGAGTCAAGTGTCGAGACTCCTCAGCACAGGAGTCCCAAAGTTGTGAAGTGTGAAAAGATGAAAAGATGATCTGACTCCATTTCGGAGTTTCATAGATCGAGACTTGGAAGTGAATAACATTCACATAAAGAATGCCGAAATCGCGATATGCGAAATCTCGAAGTGATCTGTGCTGACAGATCCAGGAGGTGAATGTGGTAGACCACATTAGAAAGGACAGGCGTAAGACTATGACATGTGGCACGATCAGACAACGACAAGTGTCAAGTTGATTTGGCATTTCAGGCCACTGGAAATCACAATTCAGAGTGACACATGACAGCCACTCGGGTCATGACATGTCATCGAGTGACACAAGACTGACCTCACTCTGGGAGTTTTTGCTTCGGGAGTTTTTAACTCCATCACTCCCCCAAAGTCTCGAAGGCTGAAGTCTCGGGGTAGAGGATAGTCGTCCGATCACCACAGATTGAGGACCATTGATCTGGAGATCGAAGCACTTGTGTGATTGGAGAAGGGTCATATTTCGGTGTTCACATCGTCGAAGAACTGTAGAATAGAACTTGAAGTGGCAAGCTCCATTTCGGAGTTTTGGGGATCGAGACATAGAGCGTAAATAAATATTTGCATCAAGGATGCCAAAATGCCGAATTGCAAAATCGTGAAAGTGCTTTATGGATAAGCGCTTGGTCACCGATGGTGGTCATATCGTAGAAGAGCTGTAGAGAAAATCTTGAAGTGACAAGCTCCATTTCAGAGTTTTGGAGATCGCGACTTGGAGAGTGGAGATGCCTCACAACAGGATTTTCAAATTGCCGAAATGCCAAAATGCAAAACACATTTTGGCTCAGCCTGTGGTCACAACCATTGGTCACATTGGCAGAAGATGGAGGAAGGAGCTAGTGAAACCAAGCTCAATTTCGGAGTTTCGGGGATCAGTGCGAGAAGTGTAAAGAAACCTTAATCACAAGAATCCCGAAATGTCGAAATGTGAAATGGAGAATTAAACGCAAGACTCTACAAACTCCAGCCAATGGTGCAGGTGATTTTGAATATGATTGGAGGGATACTATTTCACTTCACCGTGTAACTACTAGAAATGGCTGATGGTCTCTACCAGAGGATGAGCTCAACTATGATGCAGAAGACGAAGAGTCTCAACTTCTCGGGAGGCCAAGGAATATCAGTATAACACCCAGTGATGTTGGACGTGTGGGTTGGACCACTAGAGAAGTTGAAGAGTTGCAATGATGATCAGGTAGAGTACTCGACATGAGGAGGAGAAGCAGAACACATACATCATGGAGGCTGGAGACAGAAAAGAGGTGGCAAAGAGAAGTGTGATTAAACACCCTACTATGGAGAACAGTGGGATGGGGAGAGCATGTAGGAGCTTGGTGCATATTGCATGCACAAGGAGCACAAAGACTATAATAATGTAGAACAAAGAAGAGATCTATGTTGTTGCGATTGAGTGTGATTGAGGTGTGAAGAAGGAGGTAGAGCATAGTAGCAAAAATGCATAGAAGGGGAATGGTGCATTGAAGGGACATGGCGCAGAGAGCATAAAAGGTAAAAGAACAGAAAGCGCAAGGAGTGTACAGAAGACACTGATGCAGACAAAGCACCACAGTGTAGCAGAACGTTGATGAGACCAGTAAGCCATTGAAGAACTTTATATTGCTGTAATAAGTCTTAATAGTAAAGATTTAGATTTCAGGATGGTAGGGAGGTGCTAGGGAGGACTGTTGTCCTCAAAGGTTCAAGTGGGTGCTTGAACGCAGGGAATTGTAGCTTCCTTCTAGTTGGTGCTAGAGAAACCAGGGAGTTGTAGCTTCCTTCTACTTGGGCCTAGAGAAACCAAGGAGTTGGTGCTTCCTTCTAGTTGGTGCTAGAGAAACCAGGGAGTTGGTGCTTCCTTCTAGTTGGTGCTAGAGAATACAGAGAGTTGGTTCTCTCAGCAAGTAGCATCTTTCAAAATAGAGGTTGTAGCCCCATTATGAGTTGGTTCTCATATGTATGATAATGTAAAGAATGTAAATATTACTTATCATATAAAGAAGAAGAGGTTTTTACCCTGTATGGGTTTCCTCAGGAAATATTTGTCTCTGTGTATCTCATATGTGTGATTGATGTTGAATGTTATATTGCTTACTTCCCTGCATTATTGTTATTGTCATTAAATGTTGTGTAAAGAGTTTAAAATAAGCATAATTGTTTAAGCCCAGCAACAACTGATTCACCCCCCCCCTCTCAGTTGTACAACAATTGGTATCAGAGTCGACCCCTTTTATCTAGGGGTAGATCCTAGAGCTTAAACATGTCAAGACATGAAGGAAATTCAACCAATAAGGCCCCTCTGTTCAATGGAAAAAAAATTTCCTTCTGGAAAGTTAGAATGAGAACCTACATAATGGATTTAGGTGCAGATGTCTGGGATGTGGTAGATACTGGTTATGTAAAGCCAGTTGTACTAGCTAATAAGGATGACACACTAGAATTTAGCTTCAATTCTAAGGATATGAATGCTATCTTGAGTGGGCTTGCAGAAGCAGAATTCATAAAAGTTATGCACCTAGGAACTGCCAAAGAAATGTGGGACAAACTCATTAGCAATTATGAAGGTAATGAGAAGGTAAAGGATGCCAAGATTCAAACCTATAGAATACGATTTTAACAGTTGAGGATGAAGGAAGATGAAACTATTGGAAAATACTTTCTAAGAGTAGAAGAAATGGTAAATTCAATGAAAACACTTAGTGAGAAAATTGAGGAACCTTCTTTAGTTCAGAAAATTTTGAGATCTCTACTAGATAGGTTCAACCCGAAGGTCTCTGCTATTGAAGAACTTAATGATCTAAAAACCTTAGAGTTTGATCAACTTCTAGGAACATTGACTTCATATGAAATGAGAATAGTTAAACATAAACCCACCTCTAGAGAAGCATCATTTAAGGCAGACGAGAATGAGGATTCAGAGCCTGATGAAATTGAAGCAAAATTTGTGAAGAGACTGAAGAAGGGATCAGGAAAATAAAAAGGTAAACTACCTTTCAAATTTTTCAACTGTGGTAGGATAGGTCATTTTGCAAATAAATTTCCCCACAAAAGAAAGGATCAAACATGTGATGATGAGGAGAAGAACAAACACATAAATTTCTTTAAAGAGAATAACTTTAAGAAGAAAAGTCTTTGCGTAAACAATGATGATGATCCTTCAGATGATGAATACAATGACTCCACTATTGAAGATAAACTAAATGAATTCATACTTATGTCCAAAGAGGATTATGATAATATAAGCATAGGAAGTGATGCTAATGAAGAAGAAGCTGTGGTTGACATTGAAGGAGAACTGATCAGTGTACTGGAAGAGATTGACAGACTAAGAATTAAGAACAGAAAGAAAAGACAATTGTTGATACAGTTCGAGAAAGACAGTAAAGAACTTGATGAAGACCTTGTCCTACTAAAAGTGGAATTAGAAGAGGCAAAGAAAATCAAAGACATTCTGAAACGACAGTTATCGGAAAATAAGTCAAGATGTGAAGCCTTAGAACAAGAAGTAGTGAAAACTAGGAAAGATATGGAGAAGTTTCAAGCCTTGTATAATCAAAATCTGTCAAGTATCAAAGCCTCAAAAGGATTAGCCACCATTCTAAATCAGCAAAGGAATCCAAAGTTGAAAACTGGTTTGGGTTACGAAGAGGGATCAAGTAGTGGTAAGCCAAGAAACGAAGAACCCATCAAGTTTGTCAAATCTACAACCAATGACATCAACAAACCTGCAGAAACAAAGGAAGACAATCAAACGCCCAGGATGAGTAAAGAAAAAGGTGCTAGGAATGAATTTGTAGAACAAATAAATAATGCACTCCCTGCTGAAAGATGTCATCAGCATGGAAGAAATCGATTTGCTCAAAGAAGACAACCATTTTCTAGGTACAAAGAATTTTTCTATGGCTATTGTTTCTATTGTTCTAACTTTGGTCACAAAGCTGTAAATTGTTCCTTAAGACTTAGAAATGAGAAATTAAGATTTCAAAGTAATAAATACTTTCCACAACAAAGAATGATACAGCCAAGTAACAAACCTTCACAGATTGCAAATTGCCAAATTAAGTCTAGAGACATGCAACTAAGGAGGTCAAGAAATAATCAACAGTCAATGAGTAGACAACGCTGCAACAATAATTTTGACCTATTGAACAATGAGATTGAATGATACATCTATAATAACTATGAACATAAATCTATTGGATGTCGATTAAGGAACTATGAACCAGATTTCAATTCTCCTGCTAAAAATGTCAAGGTTTGGAAGAAGAAAGAAAGTGGCAAGTGTGGATTAGTGTTGTCAGCTTAAAGAAAAACGAACCCTTGGTATATAGATAGTGGATGCTCCAAACATATGACAGGAGACAAAGGTAAGTTTCTATCTCTAAGTGAAAGAAAATCAGGAAATGTAACCTTTGGAAATGATGCTCCAGGTAAAATAAAGGGTAAAGGGATGGTGAGTTTAAGTAATGGAAAAGGAAAAGCCCAAGATGTTCTACTGGTAGATGGGCTGAAACATAATCTGCTTAGTGTAAGTCAAATGTGTGATAGAGGATGTGAAGTGGTGTTCATGTCCAAGGACTGCAAAACAAAGTTTGTAAACTTAGGACAAGTGGTGGCCAAAGGCATAAGGACAAAAAATAATGTATATGTGCTGAAAGGAAATAGAGAAGAGTTTCATCTAAGAAAACATGATGAAAGTTGGTTATGGCATAGGAGACTTGGACATTTAAACTTTGAACACTTAATCAAGCTCAAAAATCTTGAGGCAATAAAAGATCTTCTGAGAATATCAAATCCCCAAGATTCGATGTGTAAAC